>VTPC01006231.1:76610-135077 GCA_011009095.1 Ignelater luminosus | reverse complement strand
TACAGATGGCCATGGTCTAACATTCTTAAGGAGTACAAAATATAAAGATGGCCATGGTCTAACCTTTTTAAAATGTGCAAAATATACAGATGGCCATGGTCTAACATTTCTAAGGAGTGCAAAATATACAGATGGCCATGGTCTAACCTTTTTAAGATGTTCAAAATATACAGTTGGCCATGGTTTAACATTTTTTATGTATCCTAAAAATTTTTAGCATTATCAATTTGTACACAGAATAGGTACAGTTATGATTTAGGGCAGGGGTGAGCAACCAGGATAGACTAGATCTGCCCAAATCTTGGAGAATTATGAGTACTTCTGCATACCTGAAAAGGCAGATAGTTGACCATGGTCCCTGCTGTATATTTTTCATTCAACAACTAGTTGCGAAAATGAGGAGAATTAGAAAACCAAAGGTCAATGTTCCAGCAAATCTTATTACAGCTAAATTACAACCTACAAAGGGAAGTTGTGGTTGTTTCCTCTTTCATTTCAGTGAAATCTTTTCTTGTAGTTCTAGACTGAAAATGATTAAACACGCATTTGGGGGTTTTTCCAAATGGCCCCCTAGAGGTGTCAAACAAAAATGTTTTATTTTTTATTATTGGTATTTTTATAGCTAAGTATATTTCCTTTGCTTCCCTGTACAATGAAAAGACTTCAAAAGCCATGTATCTCTATTTTTTTGTGCTGAATTAAACAAAATGTATTTATTTTTATTGCATCCTGTTTGGTGCCCAAAAATCTGATTCAAATATAGAAAAATGCGGTTTTTCTTGTCATTTTTGGACAGAAAACATGATTTAAAATTTTCACAAAGTAAAGAAAAATGGCAGATTGTATTATTCTCACACTGAAAAACTTGTAGAATCACCATGACATCCCAAAATAAAAATGAAAAGTTTCTACTCAAAAATAACAAAAATACCAATGATGAAAACCTGAAATATTTTTTTTGCAGGACCACCTGTAAAGTTGACGCTTTACAACTAGTTGTCGATGTCAAAAACATCTGCAATTAATTTGACTTCAATTTTTAATCTGCCGTCGATGTTTTTTCTTTAAAATACAGTCATGCAAAATATATTGTATATAACTGTTTGCACGGCTGCCTGTAAAGATGGCACTTTACAACTTGTCAGTGTCAAAATTGACAATTATAAACAGTTGCAATAAATTGGATGTATTGATGTTATAATGAATTCATGATATGTACTTATGATCTTGGCCAACTTCATTTTTTAATCTATCATCAATGATTTTTCTTTACTTTCTTTAAAATATATTGTATATAACTCAAGTGTAAAGTGTCTTTCTTGAACTCGTAGGGTTTATGGCATAAGCATCTCAATAATGACCTCGCTTGTTTATGCTGACTAGCAATGTTAAGTTTTACTGCACATTTTTAAAAATAATTTTGTATTATTAGTATGATTGCCATGATTAAAATAAAATGTTTAAAGTAAAACAAAATAGATTTATTAATTTTAAATAATGATAAATTCTTCAGTCTTAACATTGTTTTAATACATGCAATACAAGTACGCACAAATCATCCGTGCTTTTCAAGATGTCACCAGATGTAATGCTTGACAGTCTTTCTACGTCCAAAGTTTAGTAATATGGAAACCTTCACTGTGGGCAGGATGCATTATACCTTCTATATGTGGACGTAAATTCACGACCAATTTCCAGTGCAAAATTAATACAAACCAACAGAAACCAAATTGCACAAGTGTCTTCTGCAACTAGGGAAAGATAAGAAAAGCACACATGTGCACTTTGCACATTAAAGTATTATTAACGACACAAAATTGCATCAGGCCCTAGATTAGTTGGTTTTTGCCTATGTATATTGATTAATTAAGCTTTGATCATTTCAATTTGTACGAAAATACCAATGGCCCTATTGAGCATTCTTAATTTGTACAAAACATACAGATGAATAGGCAAAAGACTTATAAAAATTGGTACCAATACACTGAGGTCAAACTTCATGATTTGTAACCTAAGGTTTGCTTGCGAGTTGAAAAGGTACCTTGTACTCAGACACCCATGGTTATGGTAGCTCGAAAATAAAAATTACTTTTAGAGCAGATTGATAATTTGACTTCAGTGACAGGTATTATAAAAAATGTAAGAACAATTTTAAAAATATGCCGTTATGATTTTATTCCTAGGACATAGACCAGTCAACATTAAACATGAAAATTCGTCAATATAGTAGAAGCAAAAGGTATCTCTTGGTATGTAGGTGCATTTATCATTTCTTTGGCCCTTTCTGAAAAAGCAGAATTTATATTTAGTTACACTTCTGAAAAAGATAAATCATAGATTAATACCTTGAGAACACGAGCATTCTATTTCTGTTGCCATTCCATAGCTCCCTGGAATTTATATTAATTATATCAACAAGCAAGTAAATGCTGCAATAATTTACAAAATATAAACATTAATATAACCTGCTGATGATGTCTTTGATGCATGTATTGGAATATTTGTGGTTTTGTTTCCATGTACCTCACATGTTGATGATGTTAAAGCATTAGTAGAGATTTCATTATCTAAAATGTTTTTGTTTTAAATAAAATATAAATCAAAATGATACACTAGCTTACAAGGTTGTTTAGATCTGCACCATATTAAACAACAGTAAGCAATTAAAACCAATATTATTATCCACACTACACACACAAAAATAAATATTACTAATTCAATATGCATACTTAAAATTGAAATGAATTTCTGAATGAAATTGTGTTTGTTAAACCTTAGCTTGCTTTGATGCAAAACATTATTTTTGATACGTTATTTAATACAACTAAAAATAAATATCAAAAAATAATATAATTTATATAGGCTATTTTTCTTAAGGCATGCAAGATTGGTTACATAAAGAAAGGTAATTTATTATAATATACTTTGGTTGTTCCAAAAATTTTGAGAATCAAACATGTAAAATTTTTTTTAAAAAAACTTTTTTATTAAATTTGTTCAAAGTATTCATCACCAGCATCTATACATAGTTTCATTCAAGGAAACCAATTTTCAAAACATAATTTCCACGTTTCTTCAGACAATGCTCGTACCTCTTCTTCAAATGCCACCAACGCATCTTCAGGGAACTCGAAATGACGCCCTCGTAACTTTTTCTTAATTTTAGGGAATAAAAAGAAATTGCACGGCACCAAGTCCGGAGTATATGGTAAGTGACGAATCGCGGAAATCAAATTATCCTGCAAAAAATCAGATGTTCCACCGGCTGCATGTGCAGCAGGATTGTCATGATGAAGTTGAATGCGCGCAATCCCGCCCTCGATAGTTTTTTTTCGATCGCCCGAAAGACTTGTGGTAGACAGATGGTAACCATACCACACAGTGGTAACAGTCTTTTATGTCTCAAGAGGCACTGATGCCAAAAAACTGCCGATCATTTTCTTTTAATGCTTCTTGGTCTTCTTACTTTTGTTGGTCTTTCTTCACATTCAAACACCCACACTCAGAATTGTCCTTTTAATTCTGGATCAAATTGGTATATCCAGCTTTTGTCTCCAGTAACAATGTCAAATAAGTGCTTAGAATTGTTATTATCAAATTTCCTAAGTACGTAGTGACACCAATCGACTCGTGCGCTTTTCTGTCCTTGAATAAGAGTATGCGGCACTCAACCGGACATAAGTTTCTTAACACGTAAATGTTCGTGTTGAATGGTTTCTACTGCTGCCGATAACATCCTGGATTTCTCAACAAGTTAATCGACGATTATCTCTTATTAGATTTTCAACAGCATTAACATTTTCTGGAGCGACTGCAGTGTTAGGTCGTCTGTCATTCTTGTATGTCTTCGTTTAAATTCACTGTTCCACCAATAAACTGTTGCTCAAGAAGGGCTTTCTTCACCAAAAATATCATTTAAACTTTTCACACTCATCTACATTCAATGCGCATTTCAAATCATAGTAAATCATCGCACGAAAATGCTCACATGTCAATTCCATTGTAGCATTTAATTTGAAATACTATAAAAATTAAGTGAATAGCAGAAGCAGGTTGCAACTTGGCTTGACAACTCAAAACAAGCTACGCTATAAAATTCAATAAAAATATTTCATGAATTACTTTCGGTTTTAGCAAATCTCAAAACTTTTGGAACAACCAACGTAATGGAATTTATACAAAAACAACTGTTTTGCAACTTGTATTTTCAAAATGAAAGTCAAATAATAATAATTTACATTTATTAATTTAGGCATACAAAGTATTATAATAATAAATATAAACACAAACTAGAAACTAGTTTGTGACCATTATAATATTATGAATGTTTAGGTACATGTAAAAAGTACAGTATTCCCAACAGGAACATTTAAAGTCTTTCAATATTTATTTATGAAAATGAAAATATTATTGTTATCCTATTAAGTATGTAGGTAAATAAAAAAAAAAATATCGAACTGAAAAAAAATGAAAGGAAGATGCAGATTTAAATGTGAATTCACAGCAAAAATATGCATAAAATCAAAGTACAGTCAGTTATTATTCCATTGAGCTCTTTATCAATTTTATTTCGTAATTAATCGATAAGCACTTGTAAATAATCTATTGTATATAATATTACTATTCATAATATTTGAATTATTTTTACAAATGCTTATCGATGATAAAAATATAATTTTATATACATTCGAATCATAATAATAACTTAGAAACACCAACTACTTGTAACTAGTTATTTCAAAACGAACTTAATTTATTCGTTTTGTGATCACATCAATGATTTTTTTAACCTAAGAAATGGGGAATTTTCTTCATTCAATAATAGAAATGAATCTAAAGCAATCACACATTCTTTATAAGAAAAAATATATGAATATAATAATCACAATATGTATCTGAATATCCAATGGAACAATCAGTAATGGGGATTGTATGGCGACTGTTTTGAGTATGCTTCATTGATCGGATGTGGTTCTGCAGGTGGTTGACCTACAGCTTCCATATATGAAGGTGGTTGTTGTTGAGCAGGGTATGGAGCACCACCAGGTGCTGGTGGATACGGTGCAGCAGCACTTGCTGGTGGATACGGTGCGGCAGCACTTGCTGGTGGATAAGATGGTGTGCTTGTTGGGTATGGAGCTGCTACATTTACGGGATATGGTGTTGCTGGAGGATATCCACCACCTAAAATGATATTAAAAATTACGTTTTTATAATTTCTTGAATGGAATGTACATGTATGCAAGAAGCAAATGCACAGAATCTACTAATCTTCTTTGGTATCCAAAAAAAATACATACAATGCATAATACCACAGTTTCACAGCTTAAAATAATTTTTAACTTTATAATACAGAATCAGCTGTGGTGGGTAAACAGTGTTTTATCATACAAGCCCATAGAAAGCAAAATGTATTCTTCAACCATTTCTTCTTGTAAATGCCTCAATTGTATGCCATTAATAAGTGTGGTGGTATATATTTGAGATAATTTATTATGTCAAAATAATAAAAACTAAGAAAATCTTTTACATCTTTACTCAAATTATTAAGTTGATTGATTGTATACTGGCTGATCAAAGCCATAAGTATGGACTTGTAATTTTTTTATCTATGAAAAAATCTTAATGAAATTTGGAATATATGTTACAGTTAATAAAGGCAACTTTTTTGAGATGTTAAACGCATTAATATGGCTTTCAGCTTCACCGGTAATGAAATTAACTTTCTTATTTCTTATTCTGGATTCTATGGAAAATCCTGAATTCAATACACTGATTTTCATTAGTCTTTATTTCCATGATTACTATAAATTCAATTTTTTGTCTTGATCTAGATGGTTAGAATGTAGTTCAAACTGTTTAGAATTAATCAAGTAACTGTAGAAAAACAGAGATTCAAATTAAATTTGTTTTATAAGTATATGACAATGATCTAAACTTTCAAAGGCTCATAACCTCATTTTTTTTAAAATAGCGCCTCATCGGGACAAGTAAGTCGTTGATAAAAGAATCGTCTTCAGATTTAACCGATACCAGTTTAAGTACTTTTGGTTTGACTTTTATTGGGAGAAAAGGTTTTAAAGCCAATTGTCAAAAGTAGGGAACTTAGAAATCACATTACCAGAAATAAGAGAATAAAAAACAAAACAAATAAAAACTAGCATATTGGATTTATAACTGTACGTACAATCCAAACATGTAAAAATATATTGGGCATCCCGTTTAAAATTAGAAAGTTAATGTCATTTCCGGTAAAATTGGAATTGATGTTAACACGTTTAACATCTCAAAAAATTGCATTTATTAACTAACATGTATATTTAAAATTTTATTAAAATTTGTTTATAAATAACGGAATTATAAGTCCATACCTACAGCCTTGGTCATGGATTACAATGGCTTATTATCCAAATTTCTTGTAAATATTTTTTAGTTAACCTTTCAAAGCAATAAGATTGTTACATAAGTCCGATTGATATAAATTAGAAATAATTTGAAGCACTTTAAAATTATAAAATTTTTGAAAAATAACGTGTTTTAACAACACACTGTATAAAAAACAATAAGAAGAATCTGAGGTTATGTACTTTTATTTACCCGCCAAAGCTGTCGCATGATAGCCGACTTTGGAATATCTTTGAGAGCTATTTTAAAAATTATTATGAATAAACAGATAATTAGCTGCTGAAACTATGAATAAACTAACCAAAACTATAATACTGTCACTTAAAAAAAAATACATTTACATGCTTCAAATTGCTTTCAGCTCGTGTAGGGACTTTATACTTCAATTTTTTTTTCTTTTTTATCAATGGACGCATTCAGGGACACTCAGTGGCTGAGATTTTAACTAAGCAGGTTCCCTAATTGGACACGCTGACACTTTAGTAGGTAAAAGATAATAGATTTTTGCTTGTTTCTCAGATATTCTAGTGACCAGAACAAGAAACGCTTCCAAGCAAAAACAGACGTCAGCCACCTTACTGAATGCAGTAGCAATATAATATGATATAACCTCACAAGTTACAACCATCAACAGCTGTCTACTCTCTTAACAGTGTTGTCAAGTAGAACCAGTCATATGAGTCATGGCCAATTTCAGCTTTATTTATTATGAATCGTTCGTTATAACTTTGAATGTTATAATATTACCACTACATTAAAAAAAAACAAGAATACAATGCTGGAATATTTTTGATTTTTTATTCGAAATTATATATAGGGTGTTTACTAAACATGCGGCAAAAATTCAGGGGGTTATTCCTTCGGTTATTCTAAGATTTTTTGTCCTCGGATGATTTTCGGAAAGACGCTTTGTTTCGAAGATATAGGACGATAAAAGCATTTAGAGAAAAAACAATACTTTATTAATTCATATTACATGTAAAGATTCTTAATCTACAAAAACTGCTGAAAATGACTACCACCAGCTAGGATGCATGCATCCAATCTTCTTCTCATTGACTGCCGAACTTTTTCAAAAATACCAAGGTTGTTTCTTATTGCATTACACCTCTCAATTATCCGATTTCTCAAATCTTCTTCATTTTCCACTGGAGTAGTGTACACTAATGTTTTCAAATGACCCCATAAATAAAATTCTAAAGAATTTAAGTCTGGGGATCGAGCAGGCCATAAGTAGAATTCACCTTGATCAATCCAGCGATGATGAATACATCAGAAAGTTTTTCTATCAGGAAAATGACGATTGGGAAATCGTTGACTGTACAACCGTCTAGCCTCTAACGAATTTCCATTGGTAAGTCCGTACACAAAATCCACATCTGTCATCTCGGCGTTCATATAACCATTTATACATATTAGAGCTTACTACCAAAAGTTTAAGTATCAAACGAAAATACACGACGCAATCAATTTTAACAACTTTCAAAGAGAGAAAATGACAAGTCACTATGGAAACGATGACAAGTCACAATGAAAACGCATTGCCCAGTGCAGCACAGTAGTTTGTAACGGTCTTTTGTCGTTATTATCCCGTCACATGGTAAACCACGCGGTATATCATCAACATTCCTTGTAAGACACCGCGTATATATAAAAGTTCCTTTTACAACTTATTTTTTTCTGTTTTGTAACATTATTCCAATTATTAAGGTTGTTTATCTATACCCCATTCTTGCATTATTTCGCGATACAATTAGTTCATTTCTTTCCTGGGTAGTGGGATAATTTACGGACCGGTAAACTCTTTCGAATTCTGGGGGGAACGCGGCAAGTCGGCCGACAGAAAGAATAGAATCGTGAGCAGTGCAAGTTCTTCTCGCACCTCTTTCTCTCGCTGGGGCGATTTCCACGTTGGAGAAATCAGGAAAACCTTTTTAAAAAGGGGTAAGTTAACTTCTTTTCTCGCATCCCTTACGTCTTCATAACTAATGATTGTTCCTTGTCTCCAGTTTTTTTTTATTAGACCCCCCCCACAACGTATTAATCTGGTGGTGAACAAATCTCAGAAAGATTTCTTTGTTGGAATCCATGGAAGCTCTAATGATTCCGTGAGTTCATCAATAATAGAAGTAATTGCAAAGACATTCTGATTGTCGACCTCGGATTGCTGCCACGAGGGATGCTGGATTCCCATGCTAGCATCTAATTCTGGAGAGTATGGACTAGCCATTTCACTGGAAATCCCAGAAACGTATATGTTAATCTTTTGCGAAAACCCGATTTTTTTTAAGAAATTTCAGGTTCCATCCTGTATCTTTTTTTTGTAAATTTGCTTATATTAATTCAGTTTAATTAAATTTTTTTGTTCATTTAATCCTTGCTTAAAATTTAGAGTGACCCCTTCATGTTAATAAGGATTATAACCATTTATTAAAACTAATTTTATTCTGATTTTTGTTTTGCCTGTAACTTAAATTTGTTTCTTAAACAACCTAATTTTCAAGAATTGTGAACTATTCGGATTTAAATTGAAGATTTTAATGAACGTTGTTTCCTAGGTTTATTTTCTTTCAGCAAGCAATTTCGATCGGAAGCTGCTTCCCTCAATACAGTGGTAAGAATTGATAAACTTCAATGATTATCCGAATCTTGCTATTATTGTTTTACATTTGACTTGAATTTCATTGTACTCCGGAATAATTTTAATTCTGTTCTTTTATAAATTAATGCTCGTAATTTCAGATTAGTATAAATTATTTTTTGTTAAATAAGAAATTTTTATTGGCATTCACTCTGTGATTTAATTTTTTATAGCGCTCGAACAGTTTGAGATTATCTGCCGGGTGTACTTTACGATAACTTTTGTGTAAATTTTTATCTTGTTACCTTCGATTTATTTTTGTCAATTTACGATTCTTTCCTTATTTTAAATGCTTTATAATTTGTTTATTCACTTAAAATTTTTGTCTTTATTAACTAATATTCAAAATTCAATTAATTTGTGAATTTTTTTTGGGTTATAATCTGTTATTAAAGAGTTATTGAAATAATAATTTTCTATTGCTAATTAATAATAATAACTCTTGGTTCTAGTAGAATTGTCAATTTTAGCTTTCAATTATAAATAACAATTTTGTATGAAACTTTTCACTTGTGGATACACAGAATTCTTTTGTTAATAAAAGTTAATTTTTATTAAATCTCAATATACGTTGATGGTTAATTACTACCTGTTGTTTTATTGTGAGTATAATCTTTGCCGTCCCGGTCCCAAGTCTACCCACATGAGCTCAGCTGGCGTAGGACCAAAAATTCCTAGAAGTTTTTTTTTATTGTACAAAAAAAATATAAAAACAGTAACGCAAGGTTTACGTTACAAGTTTTATCGCTCTGTATCTTCGAAACAAAGCGTCTTTCCAAAAATCATTCAAGAACAAAAAAATCTTAAAATAATCCAATGAATAACCCCCTGGATTTTTGCCAGCTGTTTAGTAAACACCCTGTATATTATTTGTATACAGGGAATGCCTAGCTATTGCTGAAGCAGCAACGAGGATACTCAAATTCGTCTTCCTTCAGCAAACAAGGAAAGCAATACATCTGTAGGTGAGACGCGTCATATTAGGTTTAGCCGTGAAAGAAAATATTGAGTGCAATTAAGGACTGTATCGTTAATTATGGGTACAGAATAAGCGCCCTGCAAATTTGATGTCGGACTATATTTTGAAAAATGGACTACAGATTTTGAATGTGTGATATATTTTTATTTCATTTATTTTTACATTAACAAAAAATTATAGGGGTTTCTTCAATTCTCGAACTTTGCCTTTTATATGCTGCATGAGGTTCTGGACGACAGATATTCCTACAGCTTTGGCTACTCTATTCCAGTCTCTTTTGAATTGTTCAACATTTTCTGCTGGTCGAACGGTCTTCTGCAGATTTTTTTTCATTAGCGCCCAAAATCTTTCAATAGGCCTGATTTCTGGACAGTTTGGGGGATTCATAGTCTTATCGACAAATGGAACGTTGTGTTGGAGGTACCATTCTAGAACTGGAGTAGCGTAGTGGCACGAAGCTAAATCAGGCCAAAATAATACTTGAATCTCGTGCTTTCGAATTAGTGGCAGCAATCTTTTTTGGAGACACTCCTTGCGGTATATTTCCGCATTTAAAGTTTGTTGAGTGAAAAACGGGGTCGATTTCATGCCACGTTGACAAATTGCTTGCCAGACCAATATCTTCTTTCCAAATTTTTCACAAAAAATAGATTTATCTGCATTACTTACTTCCGTTCCTTGTTTCACAGTATAATACTGAGCTCCCGGTAGTAGAGTTTTGTAATCGAGTTTGACGTACGTTTCATCGTCCATGATAATGCATTCATTTTTTTTGCACAGAACTTGTTCGTATAACTTCCGAGCTCGACTTTTCACAGAAGATGCTTGAACTGAACTACGCTTTGGTTGTTTTTGTTTTTTATAAGTCTTAAAACCATTTCTTTTCTTAGTTCGTTGAACCATGCCGATCGAAGTTCCACATTTTTTTGCACAATCACGGACAGACAGTTCATTATTAGTCGTAAATTTTTTACATATCTTCTTGTCCAAATATGGACTTGATGCACCTGGTTTAATTAACGATACAGTCCTTAAATTAGATGGAACAAAATGCCGAAGAAAAGAATTTGAAGTCAACAATATTTATTAGTTCGTAATTCTTTTAATGCATAGAATAGAATGTAAACAGGGAGAGTGATGCTTGTTGTTGAGTTAAAAAGGTTAAAAAAGTGACTTTAGTTATGGTTTCTAGAAAATAATGTAACAAATCACTATAAACCCTGAATATCATCTAGATTGTAGATTGAGTTTACCAACGCTGTCAAAGGCAGTAGTTGGGGCAGTCTTCTAACTTCAAATTTAGTTCAACCTCCAATCAAAGTAGACAAGTGCAATGTGAATGCAATATTGTGACAGCTGCAGCAGTAGTCATTCAGGGAATCTTCTCTGCTAAAACCTAGCATGCTTTGAGAAAATCTATGCTCAACTAAGCAGCTGAGCTGTCAAACATAACCATCCAAATATAATAATTATAATATAAAAGCTCATTTAGGAAAAGAAGTAATCAAATAAATTAGTTTAGTTGTAGATTTTAGAATTTTTAAGTTAAAAAGCTCAGATTTTATGCAAAACAATAAATATGTGTTTTGCGCCATTAAAACAGACTTCTAACCTGAAGAAATATATAGAAAGAACGCTCTACTAGTTTTAGTTACACTCAGAATGTTACACTTTGTAAGAATGTCTAAGATTGTTTACCAGACGTGGCTTAGTATTCTGCAATATTTGTTAGCAATATTATTAAGTATTAATGAATTGCACTCAGAAAAGGGTTGATAAATGTCACTATTCGAACATTACAATAATAAAATTCTTAAAACTAATCTTTTTTTATAACATAACCTAACTTAATCTATAGGGTTTGTCCAAAGATTAGAGAGTAAGATCAGAAACGAGGCGACTAAAAACTATAGGAGCGCCATCTGTAGTCTCAGAACGGCAACAAGTAGGTATTTAACAACACTTATTGAAGTTGACTACTTGACCTACTGCAATTTATTTTGTTTGTATTCTGTGTTTGTGATCTTTGTGCTTATGTCAATGTAAAGCACGTTCTCATTTTAGAGTGTTATTGTGTATTTTTTATTGTGAAAAATTGGTGGTAATTTAGAAGTGACTTTGATAAAGATCATTTTTCGTCTCATTGTTGTATTAAAACAAATCTGTGAGAAGTATACACATACTTCACTTTGACAGTTGATTTTATTAATTAACAAAATACTTGCTGGTGGAAGATTTTGATGAAGAAAATAAAGAACATATTGTACAATGTACATAACTTTTATTACTGACATTAATTTTTTAAAATTACAGTTCCTTTTCTTATGTCCAATCTTTCCAATCTACATAACTTTTTGTTAATAAACTTAATAAATCATTGAGTGGTACTTATAAACGATATATTAAACCGTCAATTTTAATCTAAAAAATTTTGTAATATTATTTTTATCTTTTTTTTAATAGGCATCTATTAAAACTTTCTTTATATTTAATAGAACGTTCATAATACGACCCTTTGTTTATATAAAATTTATTTTAAAAATAGGAGTTTCTTTTTTAAGCGCCATGTTTTGTTATGATGACATCTGTATGTCAACTTATAAAACATGTCATACGTCAGCGACATCTTTGCGTCTTAAAACGGTACTATATCTCAAAATTATAGTGGCTTTTTACTGTACTGGTTATACAGGGTCGCTAAAAAGTATGGAAACACGCTACTCCCGCAGAAACGGTAAGAGATAGACAAATGAAATTTTGCGAAGATAATTAAAAACAAATCTTCAATTGTTTTTTCGTACGGCCGCCATATTGAATTTTTTTTAAATGGAACACCCGGTATATGATCCCATATTTGGATAGAGATTTTCAAGACAAATTCAACGATATAGGGGTTGCTATACTTATCTTGAAAGGTTTTAGAGATAATCGCTATTCTTTTGTCAGGGGTTTCCCTATTAAAAAGTATGGAAACACGCTGCTCCTGCAAAAACGGTAAGAGATAGACAAATGAAATTTGGAGATCTTAAAGTAGGCATTGTTTGCCATGTTTTGCGAAGGGAGTTACAATTAAATCTTCAATTGTTTTTTCGTAGGACCGCCATCTTGAATTTCTTTAAATGGATCGCCCTGTATATGACCCCAGATCTCGATAGGGATTTTAAAGGCGAATTCAATAATATCAGGGTTGCCATACTTATCTTGAAAGGTTTTGGAGATAATCACTTCTTTTGTCAAGGATTTCTTAACTTCAAGGACGAATTCGTAATGCAAGTAGTTCCCCCAATTATTTGTAAAATTCCTTACGAATATTTCAAAAGAGATTGTTTCGTAGCCAAGAAGTTAACGCAGCGCGTTCTGAATACTTCTTATAAAATTATACTGGGTTTTTGTTATTATCAATTCGTCACTATTTGGTCTTATTCCATCTTTTTAGTTTGTTCTAGCATGGATCTATTATTTTAAATAAGTAGGCTAAGGGCAAATTTTTTACGGTTTTCTTGTACTTTAATTACTTATAAAATAATCGCACATCATTTTTTTAGTTCCATTGCCTTTGCTGTTTCAGGAGTAACTCGATTTTGATAAAAATTAATAGTGAAATCCTTGACAAAAGAATAGCAATTATCTCCAAAACCTTTCAAGATAAGTATAGCAATCCTTATATCGTTGAATTTGTCTTGAAAATCTCTATCCAAATATGGGATCATATACCGGGTGTTCCATTTAAAAAAAATTCAATATGGCGGCCGTACGAAAAAACAATTGAAGATTTATTTTTAATTATCTTCGCAAAACATGGCAAAAAATACTTACTTTAAGCTCTCCAAATTTCATTTGTCTATCTCTTACCGTTTCTGCGGGAGTAGCGTGTTTCCATACTTTTTAGCGACCCTGTATGTGAGTTTCCTATCAAGACATACTTTGACATGAAAATTTCATCCACAACTTCAACTTCTTCCACGTGACAGTTAGCCCTTCAATTTTCTTAAATTGCAAGGAGGTCGAGTAATAGGAAAGGGCTTATAATTGTCCAGGGTTACCAGGCGTCCTGATATGCGCGAGACTGTCCCGACTTTTACTCTTGGGTTCTGCGTCACGACAAGACGATTTAGCAATTTGCCCAGTTCGTATTATTAAATTAATAGATATAGTTTAGCGGTCATTAAGTGAAGTCTTCTACAGAATTATTGTGCGTAATCAACTCCAGAAGAGTGATAATTTGGATGCTGTTAAGCGAATTAAAGCTGACGCAGCTAATGCTTCTGTCTAGCAGCAAGGAGCAAGTGGTCGCATTTGCAGTACAAACTTGCTAGGTGGTTGACAGTACTTATCAATATGGCATTTGCTATTGGTATTGAATTCTACTGCCGCTTGTATTTGAGATTAGAAATAGGTTGGTTTTCAAATCCGTAATGAATTCAAATTAAACAGATGGGACATAGTTATCAATGCAATCATTCAAGAGCAAGCAAGCAATTGTTGCATTCAGGAACAGTAACCATTGCTGAGTTCGTTTATTTGCTCAAGGCGCTCTTAAAGCTCTAGTTTCTATTGTTCTAACAACTGTATCTGTAGTAAATGGAGCCTTTGGAGTGAACAGATTGAATAACCTAGCTCGGCGAAGGAAACGCTTTTAAAAACGCTCCTTCCTTTCCTATATGGAAGTTTATAATACCAGTGACGTAATTGACGTAAAGAATACACTTAATATGGCAGTAAGACATCATTATTGATAAACTGAATGAAAATCAGGTATCAGCTTACCTGGTTAAGCTGGCAAGAGAATACCTAAGTGCTAGGCAAATACAAATAGACGCAAGAAATAGAATGGACATAAGTGTAGGGGGTCCCGCAGGGCTCTGTTCTCGAACCCACACTGACGGATTTACTTTATAACGGAGTGTTGAGGCTAAATTTACCGAGAGGGGCGAATTGACTAGCAAAGCGAACGACAGTTGAGCAAGGGTTGTGAATTGAATGAACGAGCACCAATTACAAATAGCTCCGGAGAAGAGCGAAGCATTAATTTTGAGAAGCTCTGAGTATCCCAGGGATGTCTATTTCCGTGTGAGTAATAAGCACATTGTACCCGCAAAAACCGCTAAATATTTGGGGGTGACGCTAGATAACCAAGGAACGTTTGGCCACCATGTAACCATAGTTGCCCAGAAGGCCAAGGAAAAAGTTGCTAAGTTGGCAAGATTATTGCCAAATGTGAAAGGGTCCAATCTATCATACTGTATGGGGTATCAATTTGGTACGCGGCTCTGAATATTGAAAAATACAGAAATAGGCTGGAGAAGATACAAAGGAAGGGCCTGTTGAGAGTGGTTTCGACCTACAGAACAACATCGACTGTGGTACTGAAGGTGATCACAGAAATGATCCCATTGGACCTGCTAGTGACGGAGAGAAGATACGTATACGAACACCCGGGAGAGGACGACTTGACCGCAGTGAAGCATAGGGCCAGGAAAGCCAGCCTTACCCAATGGTAGCAGAGATGGAATAATAATCAAGAGAAGGCCCAACAGACAAAGCAACTAATACCTAACATCAGGCGGTGGTGCGATTGTAAATTTCGCAAAGTTGATTACTGGCTTGCCCAGGCCCTGACTGGGCATGGGTCTTTCCGAAGTTATATTAAAAGAATCGAGAAAGAGGAGATCGACACATGCCTTTATTGCGATGACATACACTATTAAACTGTCCAAAATGGTTTTGCAACAGAGAGGGGACAAGCATTAAACTGGGCTACCAGTTGGCAGTAGAGAATATAACAGATGGAATGACACTCCAGGGGCAATTGGGAGATAATACATAAAATGATCATAGATATTATGATCAATAAGGAGAGAGAGGAGAGAGCCAGACAAGGGAATAGACAAGGTTAAGGCATGAATTAGTGCACAGTCAGGCACACCTGATGATATGCTAGTCACTAGTGGTGAAAAAAGATGCTTGTATCCTGTAAGGGTCCGGCACTAGCGTGCTGTGATGGATACAAGCAGACGGCACCCATGATGGATTTCCACCTTCCAAAAAAAAAGAAGTTAGGTTAGATTGGATTAGGTATCCGTCTCATAGACTCCCATCTTAAAACTCGTGGAAATTCAAAATCGCCATCTAATCTATAGGTGGAACCGGCGTTTCACAAAATCGACCATAACTTTTGAACCGTTCACTTCCGCCACCTAAACTCGGTGGGGTTGTGATCCTCTTATCAAGTCCGATCAATCGATGCCCCACTCGAATTTCTCCTCGATATCCAGGAGTACAGAACTCGAACTACCGATTGTATAGTGGTGATCAAGGCCATATCACTGCCTGGTTGCACCAGAAATGACATGAAGTATCTCATTTTAAACAAGGCATTTTTATATATCTAGATTCTGCATAAAATTTGAATCCAATGCACTGGTTTTCATTAATTTCTATTTTCCTGATTACATATCCAATGTTTTAACTAGAATCATTGACATTTCATGCAAAATATGGCACTATATCATATTAACTAGGAGGCCCACCTGTGATAAATCACCATGTATTTTATGTTTTTATTTTCATTCATTTTAACCTCATTTATTTAAATTAGCATACTACTTGTAACCATAGAGACGGGTTTGTTTTTATTTTCACCTCATATATATATATATATATATATATAGCATAGATCTATATCTATATCTATACAGCATTCACGATGTTTCTGGGTCGTATATGGCTGGGGAAGAATGACAGTTTGAGTATTATAAATTGGGCTGTTTATCTATTAACTCAGTTTATAAAATCTTATTTACGCTTAATGTGCTTTAAGGTTATGATTTTATGACAGTTTAACTTCATGCTGTTTTCTTTTTTTTGTAACTCTATAAATATAAGGAAAACTTGATTTCTTTTTAACATAACAAAACAAAACTAATCGGTACTAAACGTTTATGCAAAATTTTTGATTATGCAACAGCGCCAAATGCAGCCGCAGGTACAATTTTCAAAAAAAAAAACATTTCTAACCTAATAAAATGAAAGCATGGCCTGTTACAAACCAGAAACATCGTGAACGGTGTATATAGTCTATATTAACGAGACTGAGTCTGTTTCTATGTCAAAGCCATATCAACTGCCACTATGGTTACAGATAGTACACAGCAACCCCATCTCTATGGTTACAGATAGTTTGTCAATTTAAAAAATGCGGTTAAAAACAAATGCCAAAGTGAAATAATGTCAATTTAAATAAATGAAGTTAAAATGAATGAAAATGAAAACATAAAATAAAATACATGTGATTTACCACAGGTGGGCCTCTTGTAAATAATAAAATAAACAAGAATTAAAACAACAAATCAATATCGATATAATAATAAATAAATAACAATAAACCCAGTGAAATATTAAGCAAGGCCAATGTCCTTTAGTGGTCAACTCTTTATATGCAAGTAATGCAAGCTCACGCTACGTGCAGTTATATAGTACTTTACTTGGTAAACGCTCCACCACTGACACGATCGCGTCACTGACTCTTATCATGATGTATCAACTAACTGATACCCCTCCTTAACAATGATACAAAAGTACAAAAATCTTAGTGCCAATTCTAAAGCACTAAAGTAATGGGTACATAAGTTATGAAATTTCATTAATAGTATCATACCTCAAACTAAAATAATTTAGATACTTTCGAGATTTTATGAATAAGTTGTAAATCTCTATAAATGATTTCTGCAATTCCCAAACTTGTGCAAACAATTTCATATACAAATTAACCTAAACTTGCAAAAGATTTTCAAAATTACATTAGCAAATTGCACTCAAGGACAATTTCTTCTTATCATCTATACAGCATTTTCAACTTGTTTACTCACGTTTGACTACAGTTTTAAAACTGCAATTTTTAGAATTGTTTGTAATTATAGGTTAATTCGTATACAAAATAGTTTGCATGAATTCGAGATTTGCACCCTAGAGGTTAGGTACTAATTAACTTAATGTTACACCACATCTTTTTATTACAGAATTCATAACAGGTCATGTCATTTCAGTATAAATTGGATTCTTCAATAAAAATTATTAAATACAACTTTTAGGTTAAGTATCTGTCATTTAAATGTCAAAACTGTTAACAGGAAAGTATTATTATTTTGAAAAAAATTATGTTAAAATATTCTTGATTATTATTAAGTATCATGTTCTTAATTTGTCACATTTATTATTATTTGGAATTTCATGAGAAAAAAGTATAATTAAAAATGTTCAGTAATTTTAATAAATTTGGGGTTATCAACCTAAATCTGTTTTTACAATAAAAGAAAAGCAAAGCCAACTCTGAATTCTACAATTTAAAAATGAACTAAGGTTTACATTTACATTTAGTGGTTTTTGTAATCAAGCTTATGTAGTTGACCTTGAACGTATCAAATGATGCCATAAGATAGTCTGGTCATTATGAATGCTTCGTTTTCTCATATAGAACACAACATTTGAATTTCAATCTTACTTTTTTTCCTTATAAATCCGAATTGCAGTTGTATCTCATATCGTAACTTGAAGAGTAAATATAAAAAAATTGTGTATATTATTCTCTAAATGAAAGAAAAAAGTAAATAAATCTTTACACTTAAAATACAATTCAATAGACATTAAAATCTTAAAATTTTCAACAGTATTCACATGAGACACTTAAAATCTTTTATGACTTACGTTAAAAAGATAATAATAGGGTCATTAAAAGATTATTATATTAACATATCAACAGAAAGTAACAAATTCATTTAAAAACTCTTTAAATAGTCCTATATTATTATTTTTGACTTAATATCGGTAGGTAGTTCCACTTTCAACAAAACAATATTTTTCATAATTTCTTGTACACAGAAGCTTCCATGCCGATTAACACATTTTATTATTATTTCTACATAACAAAAAGCAAATACTAAACTAATTAAAGCTTTTACGGTTATGCAAATAATTACTTCACAAACAATTTACTTATGCTTTTTAAAATAGCAACTCTAACGATGTGATTACGTAATCAACTAGCATTACAAAAATTAAATTTCTATTAAAAAAATAATATCACTCATAAAAGGAATAACATTAACAAGCAAGTAGGTATGAATATTTAAAATAAAGAAACTTCAATCAAATTTAACACAAGCAAATAAAGGGGTGGGGAATACTTTTACATACCTATTGGCATTGGATAGAATCCAGGAGCTAAGTAAAATATAAAAGTGAATTAGAATTTTTCTTTGAAATGCTATTTTTGAACTAATTCTTATAAACTGTGTAAATACAGAATAAAGGCAAGTTTACTGTGCAAATAACAGCTGGGAAATTTTATGTGACTTAAAGATCACCATTAATATTAGGTGTAAAAACCCAAATGACAAGGTTGTTGTAAGAATAAACATAATCAGATGCTAACTTTTAATTAATATTTATAATGAGAAGAATATTTAGATAACAATACCGACCTGGAGCTGGTGGATATGGCGTTGCAGTAGGATATGGAGCAGTTTGATAACCTCCTGCAGGCGTAAATCCCGGAACTGGAGGTACAGGCTGTGGTTGTGCGTGTCTGGCATCTACTGGATATGGGGGTACAATTGCAGATGCAGGTTGTGATGAGACAGTAACATTTGGTTGACCAGCATCTAGGTTATAAACAATAAGTTACTCAAGAATACTCTCGTTGCGCACAAAAAATACTTACATCCATATACAGTACCTTCTCTATGTTTTTTACAACACCAACCACAAATTGAAAATAATACACAAAATACTATAAAAAGCACTATTGGTAAAAAAAGATCCATAACTACAGATATTTTATCAAGTTCAAAATAGTAAGATTTACTCCTTCACTATTCACAACTTAAAAATATGTTATTGAGGAAAACTTGAGAAATGAATACCAAATTAACAATTGTATCAGATGTGGTAATCTCAGAAAGTCACAACAAAATGAATCATCTCATCAAGCTAACTCATTTTTAGAAAAGCAAACAACACTTCCTAGAAGCGTGTGCAGAAGGTTGAATGGTAGAAAAACTACTGTGCACTTCGAGTTCAATAACTTTATATTAACATTGCACATAATTAAATTAAATTTCCTGTTTTTTGCACAGATTTGTGACAATTTTTCTGTCAAGGATTTCACCTTGATTTTTTTCTCTGGCAATTAGTGTCAATATGCCATAAAAACACAGAAAAATACACCAAAAACTTGAAAATACGTAGTGGATGTTGTACATACCCACGGGAATATAAAAAAGAAATTACCAGCACTGAGTGTAGTCGTTAACAATAAAAAAATTGATTGTTACATTTTATAGTTTTATCGGTTTTGTATTGTATGAATACTTATTTCACTTTTATTGCACATTAAATTTTATTGAGAAAAATAAAATATTCAATTTAAAATATCAACTTAGGTTGACTGGACAGAGTAGGCAGAACTAGAGTTCTTAAATGCCAATTAAAGAAACATACATTAAATCTTAATATTACAAAGTTTATAAAATTAAGTTTTACTCAAAAAGACGAAAATAAAGAAAAGACAAAAGGCATTCCTTGTACCTAAATAACTGTAGATTTCAAAAACAAAATCCGCATAACAATAAACACCGAAAAGTAAAAGTTATGTGAGAAATCTCACTTGAATGAAATTTTAAATAAGATTTTTTTACAAAACACCGCCCTACTATAAGTATAGACAAATTTTCTCGAGTTACCCGCTAGCTACCAGATAACAAGCGCAGTATCAAATTAAGTTGCCTCCAGCATTGTGAAAGTTGACTACCCTTTCATCTTACAAAAATGACTGTGGTAACTCGGTTGTATGATAGTGGTAGATAACCAAACCAATATAGGTATTTACCTTCTCTTAAACAATGGTACAGTCTGTTTTCTAGTTAATTATTAAGTACTTTCAAATATCTATTCTACTGACCTAACCTACTATAGATATACTTCTAACTACGGGAAACAAACACTTCTTCTGACCGTTCTAACCTCTAAAATAGCAATCTTAAGCCACAACGCTACTCTCCTACGCTGTTGTTGAATTATGGTACCGAGTAGCAAATCCATAACAACATTTGTTACTACCTTCTTTCGCTAAAATGACAATTGTTACCAACTCTCATTACTAGTTTTATAACTAGTAGCTCATAAAAAGCCGCCCTATGTGTAAAATCTAGAGATATAAAGTACGTGCCTTAGGTACCCCCCCCCCCCACTTTTTCCATCTCGAAAACAAAACAACTTTGGGCCAAGAGAGGTATTATCATTGAACTCTTAACTCTAGAAGTACTTTCCACATAAGCTGCCTATTGAATTTTTATGTCCAAGATAACCTACAAATATCAGCAGTTTCTGTTTATATTTCTTACAACGACATATGCGGATACAATATAAGGAGAAACATGTTTGGAGAAACGAACGAATCAAAATAAGTTATGTAAGGGAAACGCTCATTTACTTTACATAATTTGTGCCGTCAGTACCTCTATTATTTAATTCTTGATTACAGATATTCATTTCAATGTTTTTCGCTTATAATAATACGTTCCATATCCTCCGCCTATGTGTTCTGATAATTTTGCTTGTTACGCGCGCAATGCGCGCGACACTCGAACCAATCAGATGCTGTATCGGATGTAAATATTACTCTTGTATTTGTAGGTTATTTCGGACACAATCCATATAGCATCGGACGTCCACTGGACGTCCGTTTGTCATCCAAATTTCGTCTCGACGTCCATAGACGTAAATTGGATATCCATTGGACGTCCGTGTTTGGACATTCACTGGACGACCGTTACTGGACATTCATTTGTCATGCAAAAATCGTCGAAATTATGCCCAAAGGCGTCCAGATTATGTCCAAAAATTGTCCGAATTATTTATGTCCAAGAATTGTCCGAATTATGTCCAGATTACGTACAAAAAAATGTACAAATTACATCCAGTAACGGACGTCCATAGGATGTTCAAAGTGGTGACAAACGGACGTCCACTGGACATCCGTACGCCGAAATTTGAACGTCCAATGGACATCCATAGGATGTCCGTGTGCTATATGGGAAACAAATCTCACTACAAGGCATATCTAGGATTAAGAGTTCAATGGGTATTATTATATCTACTATAGTTTAATTAATTGCATCTAAACTCATTTGTGTAATTAGAAAGTCTTAATATGATACAAATTTGATAGATAAATACCGCGATCGTAAACATTTGTCAAGATTTTTTTTCGGGTTAGAAAAACTCATAACATACAGGAACGCAAAGATGTAGATTCACAAAACAAATATTGCACTTTCAGTTTTAATTTTGCGATGATAACTAGTTACAATCTATCCAATCAATACCAAAAAGAAAAATAGTCTAAAAGGCTGGCTTCTATGCTAACCAGAAACGTACAAGCGAAAATCCTTAGAATAACCCGTTGGCAAAAATCATCAACCAACAAATGACGCTAGATTTTTTCAAAATATATTAAAATGGCGAAAAAGAAGGTGATTAACGGCTACAATCAATGTTGACACAGCTGGTTATAAATCTTCAAATCTGACGACATGCATAGGTCTTTAGATTATGTTTACTATAGGGCACATTAGTGTGACGTCATTTGTAAAGCGCTAATTTAAAATTCTGGAGTAAAATTTTGAAAGCCCAAAAATGTGACCCTTATTGATATGTACGTTAAGGGTGTATTTAAGATGGGTATATTTTGGCCTATAATATTTCACTTATTTGGAGAAAATAAGACTGCTAAGGTCCATATTAGTAAATATTGGAATGTTATCTTTTTGTTAATAACAAAAAACACACATAAAATGCATAACTGCTCAGATTTTAAGGAATTGAAAACATCCTGTTACTTGCACGATGCGTTCTGTGTTAAATGTTGGCAGCAATTTTCGCGCTACATGTGCTTCCATTCAAAATACACAATAATGTACCTGTGCCATGTGAGTGACGATTTGTGGTTTTTTTTCATGCTGTGCTTGATCTTTTTTCAAATATAAGAGCGTTATTTGATTCATAAATTAAATGTAAGTAGTACATATTTACTCTATATGTCATAGATGAAGACAGAAAACTTACCTATTAATTAATTAATTTATTTTTATATATTTTTGAATTTGCTTGATGTTATACCATCATTATTTAAAATAACCTGAAGATATTCCAGATATTAATTAAAATTTACATATTACTTATAAATTAATTAAAAGACTAACCTCAACTTTGTACACTTGTTTTTTCATGCTGGCAATAACTTCACCTCGTAGAGTTGAAATGTCATCAATAAATTGCACCTTCTGTAGTACATTACCACTATTAAGGGCATTTTCTCCTTTTTCAATTATTCGTTTTTCTTTAAAATAAGAAATGATACTAGCAATGTTAATAATTGGCTTCCGGGACATCTCGGTACCAGCATTATGAATTAACATACAAGCCTTTTTAAACTACATCACATGTACACGACTTACCTTGAATAAGATATCGCAGGAATATATATTCTAATAAATTTAACCAAATACACAAACCAATACAGACTTAAAATAAAATGTAAATAATTTAAATAACCTAACTTTTAAATTTAAACTAGTAAAACAAGGAATGTATTGTAGTATCCCAAGCCCCTGGTCCTGACAAATATTTAAATTTCCCTCCCAAATCTAACAGAAAGCTAACCCCAGAATCAATGTGGCCAATCGTGATCGTCAAACCAATTTACCTACCCTACGTTGTGTTTCTAAATTCCCTAAAACTAGATACACTGGTTACTAACGATAGTGGGGAAGACAGGAAATCAAATAAAACACAGATTATGGTTAAAATAGAACGTTGTATATTGAATGCTAAATTCTGTTGTGAAGGTCGAATAAACTGTTACACTGGTTCAAGTATCAGTTCGGAGGAAGAACCAGCAAGAAACCTCCGAAGATTCTTTTAAAACAAACAATACAAATTTTAATGCACAAATATATAAATAAACGGTTCCAACTTGAAACCAACAAGACACAGCAATATTCAATAAAATAAATAAATGCAAAATAAAAGCAAGCAATATTATGGTACCAACATAACCAATAATACTTAGCAAAAAAAATAATTATAAATAAGACAAAACACATCACAAGCGATAAGTTTGCACAAGTTCATTTCACAAGAACTTGGTGAAATTCAGAGATAAATAAATGATAAAATGAATGTTCGGAACACACAACATAATGCACATTACAAATTCACTTGTTGCAACATAAATTAAATTAGTCCTGCTCTCTCCATTACTCGGATATGTACTTATAGCACTCATCATCAAACAAAACTGAAGAGTATGTTAGCAAAGACAAAAGGAAGAGACCGTACTCTATTAAAATAGCTCCTTAGCCTCCGGCCGTAGCCAAAAATTGTGAACAGTCTATCATTCCCCGCAATAAATATATAAATAAAAGCACGGAACTATATTATAGTGCTTCGTGCCACAAATAGTACATAATAATAACTGCTGCCCAAGGGTGGAAAATGCTGCAAGAGAAAACATTTATAACAAATAAACACACAAAAACAATGGAGAATGTAGACTGCCACCACGGATGAAAATGTTAAGATAACACCAAGGCAGTTCACACTTTAATAAAGAGAGCCACCGACCATTAAATTCATGTGCGTTTTATAATATTTACGGGTGCCCACATGTCACAGTTGAGTATCAGAACATCCATGTTAACAAATGCTAGTGTATGAAAATAAATCTAATCGTCTTGTATGTTGTTTTGTAATATTTAGAACATCTGAACCAAACTAAATTCCATTATTCTTTAAACTTTATCAGTGATCACAAGATAAATGCATACAATACAAAAGCTTTCTTAATTTCGTTTCACAATTGCAACAAAGAAAAATATATTTAGTAAAATATGATGATCTTAAAAGCATTCAAAATGCCTGCATTTATAACACATAAAACAGTTGAATAAACATTAAAAGTCTACATAAGATGCATGATTGTTACATAAGCACAAAGAAAGCCACGTGGTTTCTTACAAGTAATTTTTAATATCTGTTTAAATCTCGTCTACCTCAGCATAATCACAAACATAAAATAAAATTAAAAATAGATAATTAAGTTCACTTCACCCTTAACATGGTATTTTTCAATAAAAATCAAAAATGTATTTTACGTCAACAGGAAAGTAAATTTACAGTCTCCGGATCCATCTCACCCCTTTGGTAGCCACAACTCAAGAGAGCGCGTGTTTCTTCCCCAACCCCCAGCATCCCTTCCTCTCGCCAACCCCCTCCCACTCTTTCCAAACATTTCAAAGATGCAGTGATGGTAACCTATTTTTTTTTCTCTAACGCGCGAAATTTAAATTTTAAACCTGGATATCACAGTATTAACTAAAAAACTTAACCGATTTAACCAAGTACCTACTACACAGACCGACATAGACTTAAAACAAAATGCAAATAATTTGAACAACCTGAACAACCCAGTCAGCTAAAGCTAAACTAAATTCAAAATTCATGCGCTTATATAGCAGACGCAGTATTGCCAACGGTACTAAATTAATTCTTCATCCATGCAGCGTCTACTTTAATTTTCAATTATATAAAATTGTGTCAGTTTTACTCAGTTCTTATTCTTCTAACTTAAAGCTAAGACTGTAAAGTCATTATTTATGAGGGGCTCAAGTCTTATTCATTTCATATAAGAACTGTATTAATTGGCAAAGAACACCTGTTTGAAAATGATTCTTAATGTACCCAGAAATAAGGTTCATAATTTTTAGTTTGAAAGATTTTAGTCCAGCAGTTTGAATTTACCACGTGATTTTGACGTTATCACTAATGCGCCCTATTTACCATAGTTTTGTTGTCAATACAACATTTTTACATCTGTAGATTATGGTATACAAATCACATTCTTATGAGAATCTGGGAATGTATATATACGTTGCGGATAAACAAAATTTAATTAAACTAGTAAAATATCTGTTGAATTTTGTATAAAAAAATCGTTATTTCTGCAACAAGTCGCTATAACTGGCAACACTGGCCATTAAAAGCAAACTGGCAACAGTGGTCCCTGGTGCTGCTGCTGGTGGTAGTGGTAAACAAAAACAAAAGAAACATGAGGATACGAAAATACGGAAAGTGTGTAAATAAGAAACCCAAAACAAGTCGTAAGAATTAACAGAAAATCTAAAATAATTTGAAAGTAGGTATTTTGAAAATATTACTAGTTTCGAATTAACGCCCACAAGGACGATCATTTAGAACTTTCATGACAGGAAATTGTTCTAATTATAATCAGCCACTATAATCAGCTGTCCAAAGTGTCAAAAATAATACCGGTGTTTGTGAAATAAATTGTGTTAAAAATGTAAAACAGTACGTAATGTAATTAAAATAAAAACATTGACCTGCTTGTAGATATTCTGCTATAGTTGTCTAAATAGAGGTTTGAATGAAAAGAGCCCTTGTTAGATTTGCATCAAGCTTTTTTGGAACAAAACAGCCCCAATCAAAACCAACCATGGCGTCTAATCGCTTCTTTCCTAACAATATGCTCGATTTTGACGAACGCCACAGTACTAATTTACAAATTCCCGAAGATCATCTAACAGAACAGCTTCGTAGTATGGTTGAAGACATAACAACGAATATAAAACCTGTAGAACTCAATGCGGAAGATGGCTTATATTTAGGAACGGCAGGCATTGCCTACATGTTTTACCATTTAAGTAAGATTCCAGCATTACATGAAATACGCACTTCTTTATTAAAAGAAGCTGTTGAATATATACGCCCCTCTCTGGCAGTAGCACAAAAATATGCTAACAAGAAGAAAGATGTCCCTTCTTTTATTCTTGGAAATTGTGGTATTTATGCGGTTGCCTCAGCTGTCTATAAAGCTACTGGTGATAGTGAACGAAGTGAATTTTTTAAAAATTTGTATTTTGAAGCTGCCGATATTTGCAAGGAGCAACGATTCTTATCTTGTGGCTCAGATGAATTATTTGTAGGTCGTGCTGGATATATCTGTGGAGCATTGTGGTTAGCTAAAGAAATCAATGTAAATCCTCCAGTTCAGGATTTGCACGAACTTAGTCGTGTTATGATTGCATCCGGACGTGAATATGCTGTACGCCATCAGAGCCCTTGCCCTTTAATGTATGCTTATTACGGTGTAGAATATTTAGGTGCAGCCCACGGTTTGTGTACAATTCTGCAAGTATTATTATCTGTACCAGGTTATTTAGATGCAAATCCTGGTGATGCTAAAGATGTAAAAAATTGTGTAGATTATTTATTGAGTATTCAGGATGCTGAAGGTAATTTTCCAAGTGCAACTGATGAACTACATCAAAAACACGAATTGGTACATTGGTGTCATGGAGCACCAGGTATGGTTTATTTAATGGCAAAAGCTTATCTTGTCTGGCATGAAGATAAATATTTGCAAGCTTGTGAAAAGATGACACAATTAGTCTGGAATAAAGGACTTTTAAAGAAAGGGCCTGGTATATGTCATGGTGTAGCTGGAAGTGGATACGTATTTTTGCTTCTTTATCGACTGACTAATCATACAAAATATTTAGATAGAGCAATTAAGTTTGCTCAGTTCATGGAAACTGAAGAATTCAAACGTCATGCAAGGATTCCAGATAATCCCTTTAGTTTATATGAGGGAATTGCTGGAACAGTTTGTTTTCTAGGTGATATTACTGCACCATCTCAGGCTGCTTTTCCATTTTCAGATGTGTTTTAAATATTTAAAAAAACTTTTGATTGTTGCTTATGTTAAAATTCTGTAAAATTGCATACGTTTTGTTATAAAATTATGAAGAATAAAATTGAAGGATATAAAAGAATTGTAAGATAAACCAAAAATTGTAATTTAAATTATTTTATTTAACATGTATAAATGATTTGTTTTATTTCAATAAATTCATTATTCTTTATATATTTCACTTTCTTTATAACATGACTAAAATGATAGTATTGAAAATTAACAAATCACTGCTTTTCTGTATCAGAATAGGCAGTACTAAAGCACTAACAACAATCACAGGTGTTTAAATCTGTGTTACTTGTGCGTTTCACACACACTAGCCTTTAAAAGAATTGTGAAACCTGAGTTGAATCTAAAATATAAATTATTTATTGAGAAAAACTGTAATAAATTGATGTATGTAAATGAAACATCTTTTTTGTAAAACTAGAACAATTAGAGATAATCAAAGGGAAAGTTATGATGAAATGAAATGACATAAAAGTAGTGTTATAACACTTGTGCATCTACACTAGTGTGCAGATAAAAACAATTCCATTTATTATTTTTACTAAGAAGTATTGTGTATAGTTTCCATATCGCCCTTTGACTGATTCCAACGTATAGCTTCTTCATAAGATGGTAAATCTCCTAAACAAAAATTTTATTTAAGTAAAAGCATTAAAAAAAATACATTATAATTTATTTATTTAAAATACTAGTACTAGATTGTAAGTTGTATTAATTCAAATCTTAGATTTGTGTTAACTCTTATAGTGATTATGCCGCTAGTGATGATTTTATTCATGACGTCCATTTCATGTAAGTAAAAATGCTAATGGAACAGGTAGCATTATTTAGTATTTATACAACATCTGACACATTTACTGGGCGTTCATTAATTTATTCCGAATGCTCAAGATCATTTTCTGTTCCTCGTCACACAAATGACAATCCAGATACTTTATCTGTGTCAATAATAGACTCGCAGCATTCGAAATGAATAAACGAACATGCCCTTAATAAAAAAAAGATAAAATTCATTAAATTGCTAGTAGCAGTTTTGAAGGTTAGTTTACTACTGTCAATTTAGGTTTGTTAGGTTAGGTTGTACTATTAACCTAATTTTTAATCTTTTATTTATATCAATTTAATTCCTATTCATTCTTATGGATTGTCTGGATCATATCGTATTATTATATTTATCTGCTTAAATTAACCTGCACCACATTTTAAATTTATCTGTCATTTGCCGTATATTGTATGCAAGAAATATTAAAGCAAGAACTGGCGGAAACAAATAAATATGTAATACCTGCAGAATAAGGAGGTGGTGGTGATTTAATGTCATCAGCAGTTCTAATATCGGTTTCAGCAGTTATTGTATGCGACTCTAAAGAAATTTGATCCTCTTGCTCAGTCCCATTATGAACTAAAATAAGTTACAATATTGACTTTGAAAATTTTCTTAAGTACTTACCAGGTTCAGGTGGAGCTGACGGTTCTGCACTATTTGGACAGTTAGTTCCTGGTAAATATTCTCCAAGTCCTTCGTCAATTTGTTCAGACATTGTGCGTCTGGATCTACGTATTTGATTAGTATGATGATTGTGATTATGATGTGGTTGTATAACAGGAGTAACTCGTAATGGATGTATTCTTGCTATTATAACTAAAACAAGTCAATTGCATTATTATTAACTGTAACTAAATCAACTTTAAAACTTACATTGCAGGCTTTTGTGTTTATTTCTTTTTCTACAGTACATTCGACAAGCTAATACTGCTAGAAAAAAATATAATTACAAGTAATATGTGCAAAACTAATGTTCCATCCATATATTAATTTAATTTTAATTCTACATATTTTACAAATTTATATTGATTTTATTAAAATTAAATAAAAGGCACCATTTTGTGTATTGTGTATAATCGAGTAACATTCATTTCAATAGATATTGACCTATTTCAATAGATGAATACAAACAATCAGAATAGAAAACTTACAATACAAACATATCAATTTTGTAATTATGGAATTGGAATGCACTTCAATCAATCTTAACAATGATAGGCATGGTACAAATAAAACCTCATCTTATAATCATTGATACAAAGTGTTTCCCATATTAAATTCTTAAACAAGTTGCCAATCACTATACTATGTTGTTATTATTTAAAATGTTAAGCAAATATTAAGGATGATATTATAATAAAACGATTAACCTGTGACATATTGAGGCCAACAAATGAACATGCTACAAATCAATACTTAATATAATACCCTACATACAATAGTTACCTCTCATTCTTGTCTTTTATGTAGGATATTATTAAGTGCAGGTGAATGGTCAAAAAGTTTCTAATTTGTTTGTAAACATATTAATCTCTGTCAAAGTGTGATCGACTAAATAATATTTACTGTTTAAATTATATCGTAAAAAACAAAAAAAGGAAAATAAACTTTTGCATTGTAAGTTATAACAATGTGTTTAAAGAAAGATCACAAAATTTTAGTTTCTCTTTATTATATTTTGTATTTATATTGCAAAAGAGATATCATACAAATGTTAAGGAAGAACAAAAGGTAAACATTATTGTGCTTTCAGAATATTTTGGCATTACAATCTTTAAAAATTATTACTTATATAAAAACAATACATTTTAAATTATAATAATAATATAATAATCTTTGTTAGTAGTTCTTATTTCCTATCTAATTGATAATGCAGGTGAATTGTTGAAGGCAATTCATACTTACCAAATTTAATAATAATATCTACTTTACTGAAGTTTTTGAATTGGATGCAGATCTCAAAAATGTTGAAATATACAGAAACAGGATATTATATTTAAAATAAGAAAAAGTTGATGGTATTCTTGGTTTAACTGATCTGACATTACTTTTTCTATAAAACTATGTCATGTAGAGAAGAACGAGTTGTTTTATGCATGGTAAATATTAAATTGATTTGATCATTATTAACATTAAATATCCTGGTATACAATACAGTTCATAATCCCAGCACATAATAGACATTTTTAAAAGTTGATTATCTATTTAAGTAAGAAATTTAAAGGCTATAAACCAATAATAGAATAATGTGATAATATTGTCTGTATGTGCGTAGGACGATTTTTATTATAATTTATGGCAACAAATCCTCATTAGAAGTTATAGTAGGTATATTTGCCTGATCGAGCAGGTCTTGTAATGACAATTCAACGATCATTTTAAAAATAGCCTTCTGCAAATACAAACTATTATTCCTAAAGCGCCTCAAGGTATTTCAAGGGGTTATTTTAAGCAAAAAAGTTCCTATAGATGTAGATCCTTTGGAGCCCTGTCTTTCAGCTATAAGATGTTGAAGATTGATGAAAAAATGAGTTTTTCAAAATGTGTTTAGAATGGCTCATTTTATCAGGTTTAAATTTGGCAAGATGTTTCTTCTCTTTTAGAGTTATTTACGTAACAAATTGGGGAAGTGATACTTTACAGGATGAACAGGTCCTAGTGGCTCATCCTGAAAGCTTGCGAGTTCTACCAAGATGTGATATGTACAAGATTTTTTCTGCATCTGCATATTAAAATATGAAAGTCCTGAAGGGCCAATGAAAATTTTTGTTAACTAGAAACTCTACATTGGCCTTTCATATTAAAAAAATAAACGTCTAAAATAGAAAAACAAAATTCTATGGAAATATGTAACCTGAACTGTTATTTCGTTCTTGATAAAATTAGTCACAGAAAGATCTCCCTGCCTAGGCAGGTAAAGTGACGCTTCCCTGATATTCTGCAGTCAGGAAAGTTGTCACTACAGTCACAGTTGCAGAAAAATGTAATTTACATGATGTGTTTAATGTACAGGGTGTTTGGTTTTGTGGCGAAACTCTCTTTTTGCATGTAACTTCAATCTCTTCATAGTTATGCCATGACATATCAGTGAGATTGAAAGTGGAAACCTTTGCAGTACTTTCTTTATTCTTGTCATTTTCCTCTAAATCCAGCCATTTCTGGGTAAAATTAGTTTTTATTTTTCAAGTTTGTTTTCCTAAAGATTTTGTTACTAACAATAGACTGGATCAAAGTTTGTAGAAATTTATTTGTTTAAAATGACTTTCAGAATCACCCCCTCTGAAATACTGTAATGTACTTTAGAAACACCCCGTATATCTTCTTGAACTTTATAACTCCGGATGAGTCGTGACTTGTTCGGCAGCTTTATTTTAATTTTGCTTGCTTTTCACAATTGTGTGGTATTTCAATTAAATTTTAAATTTTTCGCGTTAGGAAAGGAAAATGGATATATTAAACAACATAATATAAAAAAGAGGGAGGTATGGCACCAAAAGTAGAAATCATAAGTTTTGATTTTTCTGGAATACTGTTAATAATGCTGGGTGTTTTATTTTTTGAATTTTGTTCCGGATCTAATGTGTATTTAGTATAAGCGTTAATTTAATGAACATTACCATTATTGCATTTTTAAATAACCGCGGAGGTAGGAGAGGGGGTCGCAACAGGAAGAATCTAGAAAAAAGGGTGAAGGTGTGAATCGAGAGGATCATGGAGGGAACAACGAGGAAGAGTAGTAGAGGTATAGGAAGCGGGTGTGGTGGAAATTATTATTATTCAGGTGAGGAAGACACGGATATTTAACACTTTTATATTTTAAGTTATTTAAGATGTAAGCGAGCACATGGATTTGTTTGCATACATGTAAGTAACTGTTGTTACTCTTACATCTCGTGGAAATACTTTTGTGCTTATCAAACTGTTTTCTGAGTTAGTAGTACAGTTATTTATATAACAAGAGTGTAAAGTGAAGCTTTTTGAGCGAGTAGGAAGTTAGGGAAATTGCGGAATATTTGTTATCAGAATTTTTTTCCAGGAGATAGTGAAGTAAAGGATAGTGATCTACTAAAGTATATTAGGAGAGGAGCTAGGGAAGCATTAGGAAGCGAGGTTAGAGAACGCCACTTCACTTATTCGGAAATAAGTAGGGCAATAGAAGAATGAATTCTAGGAAAACGCCGGGGTGGGGTAGGATAACAGCTGATGTAGTACAAAAGGCATTTAAAAGTGGGAAATATTTCCAAAAATCTGGAAATCGCAGAAGGTTAGGTTCATTCCGAAGAAGATATAAATGATCTCAGAAGTTTTAGGCCGATTAGCTTACTTCCACTAGTAGGGAAAGTTTTGGACAGGATAATAGCAGATAGGATATTTTATTTAGTAAGAAGTCAGGGAGGGTTTGATGATCAGCAATAGTGCTATACAGTTAGTTAGTTAGAGAGACACGCGAAAGAGAGGACTATTGCGCAGTAATAGCTTTAGATATACCAGGAGCTTTTGATAACGTTTGGTGACCTAGAATTATATGTGAATTAGAACGGAGAGATTATGGGGGAAATTTATTAGGGTTAGTGAAAAGCGTTTTTAGAGACAAGATAGCCACTGTAGAACTTTCATCCAGCAACGTGTCCAGGGTATTGGAAAGGGGATGCCTGTAGGGTTCTTACTCCGGACCGATCTACTGGAACCTGCTGTACGAGAGTATATTTAGAACACGAGGTTTGGAAGGGTACAAGATAGTTGCGTTCGTCGATGATACGCCATTGATAGTTAGGGCGCTCCAATTTAAAGTAGTAAAAGAAAGAGGAACTGAAGCGCTAGGTAGTTTAGTAGACTGGGCAAAAGAAGAAAAGTTAAATTTTCATGTTAATGAAACAGAAGCTCTATTCTTTGGAAAGAGGCCAGGACAAGAAAAACCAACTTTTAGAATGAAAGAAGATAGGGTATATTGTAAGAATAGTGTTAGATGTTTGGGAGTTATGATAGACGACTAGGTTGTCTTGAAATGCTCACGTGGCCCAGAAATGAAAGCAGTTAGCGCACAGGATAGGAGCGGTGGCTTGACTCACGTGGGGATTTAGGAGGAATTCTGTAGCTAGGATTTATGAGGGAGCGATTCAACCAGCTATCTTGTATGTTACTGACATTTGGGCAGGTAATTTAAGGGTTGAGCAAAATGCGAAAATTGATAAGTGCGCAAAGAATTTTAGCAGTTAGAGCAGCGCCAGCATACAACACAGTATCAACGGAGGCAGTATTAGTTATAAGCCATATAGCACCTATAGATTTACATTTGCAGGCAGAGGTTGATAAAGGGCAACTTTTTAAAGGTGGGTCACGACAGCTTAATGAGGGGTTAAGGTTAGATGGACGCGATGTAGAAGGTAGGGTAGATGTAGGGGGAGATATGGTATCCAGCGGATATAAGGAAATCTAAGTTCGAAATTAGGAATAAGGAGGGAGAAGAAATTGAAGACGCAATTCAGATTTATATGGACGGGTTAAGAATGAAGGACAGAAAAACAAAGGCAGCGTATGTAATATTTAAAGAGGAAAAGGAAATAGGGAATAGGAGATTTAGGTTAGGGTCGTGCAGTTCCATATTTCAATTTGAGCTCCTCGCCATTAGGGAGGCGTTGAAGTTTATTAGGGACAACGAATTCGCATTTGGGGAATGTACTTTAAATTGCGACAGCCTATCGGTATTAAGGGCGCTGGAAGTTATCAAGAACCCAACTAGATTACAGGTACAAACATAACAGGTCTACAAGGAAGTAGCGAATAGGGTTATAGTCAAGGCAAGGAAAATGCAGAACATATGCTGTTTAGGTGTAGGTTTAGAACAACAGGTAAGAGATGAAGGGGACAGGCGGCTAATTACAGCAGGAAGTAGATGGCCACAAAACATTGAAGAAGTAGAGTAGTAGAAGGACAGGGAAATGGTGGATAGAGTTTAGGAGATTTACAAAGAGAGTGGAGAGGCTAAAGATGCCAAGGGAGATTTAAGATTTAGGAAATACATATAAGTATAGATAGATATAGATAGATTAAGATAGATAGAAAGAAAAGGGATTAAGGGAACAGGAGGCCGCCCTTTGAAGCGCTCTGAGAGATATCATTTCGTGCCTAACATCTCGCCGCCGGCAAACGAGACGTTAGGCACGAAATGATATCTCAGGCTGCTCGGGTCAGCTGGCGGAAAACGGGCGAGAAGCATCGGGGGAGAAAAACCGGGCGCTGGTAGAGGGAGGATGGGGATGGAAGCTGGGCAACGGAGGTGGCGTTGGCCGCTTCTTTGATTTGATAGTTATTCTTTAAATTTAATATTGGGGTGTTCTCTTGATCTGAAGTTATAAAATGCTCGCTTATAGTATTTCATATTTGTAAACTTGTATTGTTTTGTTGAAAAGATCATCGGAGATTTCTTATTGGTTTTTGCTCGGAACTGACTCTTGAACCTGTATTTAAGAATTTCTTTTAATTTTGGCATTCAGGTTAAGATTTGCTATTTAACACATATAAATTCTTACTGAAGTCATAATCTGTGTATTATTTGACTTTCTGTCTTCCCCACTGTCATTAGTCTTAGCGGCCAGCAATTTATCCATTTAATTTTAAAATGCTTCACAATGTTCTTTCCTTTATTTAGTTTTCCTAGTTTGAACTTATATTTTCTTTAAAATTTCGGCCGTCTTCTAATTGTGCTAGTCTAAGCATCTCTCTAAGTATTCTTCTCTCAAAAACTTTCAGCATATGTTTTTCTCTTTTGGTGATATTCCAAGTTTCACAAGCATACGTGGTGGTGAGTTTTATTATATTATTAATTTCGTGGCTTTAGTGTGTTTTGAAGTTAATAATCTGTTTCTAATTTTTTGTTATTACTTCAAATTTACGTTCTCCTACCTTTAGGTACTTTTCTTTCGATGTCTTATTTATTCTTCCTACTATATCGTAAGTTTGGGTTTTTCTTTATTTATTTCTAGTCCCATCTTTTAGTTTCTTTTTCTATTTTGTTAAATGCTTTTTTAAGCCCTGGCATGGTTCTAGCTGTGATTGTATTTGTTTTGTTGTGATGTCTCCTTCTACTTAGGATGATTTGATGGCAGAGTTTAGTATTAGGTTAAAGGTGAGGGTAGAAGGGTGTCCCTATTGTCTTTAACTGTATGCAATCGTGCCATTCAGACTACGATTCTTGCAAAACATCTGTTGGCGTGCTTGAGCAAGAAGAAAACAGGAAAATAGAAATTTATGGATCAGCTTAATTATAACTGTCAAAATGATCAAGATTATGTTACCATTATCACTATAGATATATTATCTTTATCTTCAGGCTCTTGGTTTGTTTTGGTTTCATTTTAGCTACACTGTTCGCCGTAACAAGTTGTAGCGTTCTAGTTCGGATTTATGAAATTCAGAGTTCGATCCCCCGCACCGACTATTCTCACTAAGGTTTTTGTGGTTTTTTTAGTAGTAGAGCTGCATGCCGGAATAATAATGTCGACGGAATTCAATTTGCTCGTATCACATCTTTACCTTCACTCTTTTGAAATTCCCATTCTAGGCTGAAGAGTTCCTAAAGTACCCCAACGAGGCTGAGAGATGAAACACACTGACTTTTCTTTCTTCCTGTTTTTCTTGCCCCCTATGGTTTTTATTTTAACATTTTTTCTAGAAATACGGCAGTCGTATATTCTGGTTTCCAGCGAATTAACTGTATTGATGATCCTGTAAAATGTATCCCCGCCATTTGTCTTAGAAATCTTATTTTTGTCGTTTTTACCAATCTCATTTATCTTTTAATTGTCTGAACCAAATGATTCTCATCTTTTCTCTATTACTTTTGTTGTAGCATATATACAATGCAAACAGGATCTACGTTTCCTAAACCGATATTGAGCTTCTGACAAGATTGTCCATAAGTATTATTAAAAAGTTGACGTCATTGCAATAGTCCCTGTCTTCACATTAATAGAGAACGTATTCATGATGTCACATATGAGATTTTGAGGTTATCTTGGAAATAAAACAATTTCTGTTAAGCTCTTTCTTATCAACTACATACCATATCTTTCATCCTTTATTAATTTCTTAATTTACTTTAATTATTAATACAGTGCTACAATTAATAAAGGATAAAAGATACGGTTTGTAATTAATAAAAAAAAGATAGATACATTGTTGTACCTCCAAGGTAACCTCAAAAACGTGTTTCGTTCATGCTCATTATTACTGTTGATTTGAATGAGCGTGGGGGAGAGTTCTGTCATCTTCATCTTTCTTGTTGCCACTGCACTTCTATATTGGTATTCAGATTTTAGATTCTTTCAATCTGTAATTTTAAACTTCAACTGATACACGTTTATCTTACTCTACTGTACAATATTGTATCGAATACTATATCAAGTATATAAGTTCAGAAAACAGGGTTTTGTCGAACTTCCTCTCCCTGCAAACGTGCTATACTTATAAGGGCAGGTTATTTGGATCCTAGTCTTTATGTTTTTTTGCAACAAGAATCTGAAAAGACTTTTTTGATAAGAATATAACCTTTCAAAACCTGTTAACCTTATTGACTTTTCCATGACTTGATAGAAGACGTTATTTATCTCATTTGTTTCTCATGTTATGGAATTACCTTCTACAGTCAATCAGAGATCACTAATTAGAGGGTTATACAATAAACATAGAAGAGACCTTTCCACTTTCTCACACAAGCGACAGGGATGAACAACCTATGCACTTGTAAATTTAACTAGTTGAAAACCTTCAAAGTGTTGTATTTATATTAAAGAACCTTGTAATTATGTATAACGTAATAAGAATTAATCAATTTGTTAGTTGATGTTTTCTGATTTTAAAAGACGATAAAATCTGTCTTGTATTCTTGGAGCAAATAAGGCAAAGTTTATCCACCATCTATATCTTTGCCTTCTTTAGAGGTTTTGATTTCCTACTGGTCATCGCATATAGGTATACAAGTTTCTATAGTTTTTCTGGCTTTTCGGGATCTTGCATTCTTGTGAACCAACAGGCTGCAGATTTTACAGGTCTCTTAGCTTTTACGTTACGGTCTGTGAATTTGTAATTTTTGAAGACCTTAGGGTTTTTGCTTCATATTCTTGCAAGTCTAAATTCTTGTGGTGTTTTAAAGCTGTAGTTAGACAGTTGCTACGAACTGAATATTAACTATTAATGAGTCCTTGCATTGTCACACAGTTTCAAAAAAATGCAAAAGAAACGCATGAAGAGGCAATAGAACTTACATAATTATGGCTACCCTATTTAAAGTAAGGAAATTGGCGTAAATTCCTGGTCACACCAAAAGTGTTATAACTACAAATAATTTAAAATATAGCAAAGTAAGCCACAAAATCTTATTTTACTGAGTTAATAAATGAGAACAAAAGGGCAGTGGTGAACCCATTTATAAAATAAAGAAAAAATATAATTAAAAAGGCAAAATAAGTTTTCAACCCTGCTATAATTTATTTCGGTTTTAAAAATTATTTTGTTTAAAAGACTAAGCAGTATTTTAGTAACAACTTCTTCTTTTTTAGATAGTTTTAAGAGAAAAGCAGTATAATCACATATACAACTGGATCTTACACATTTACTACCATATCACAACGTAAAATGCATGTCATTAATTATGGAGTTAATGTTTCTCTTTGTAATACTCTGTAATTTTTATAAAAGTTATCGAAATTAAAACAAATCTCTACATTTAAGGATAATAGTAGATAATGTAGGCTACACCCACTTACGCACTTTTTTGAGTTATGACAACATGATTAAGCCCTAGTAATTTTCTTGTCACTGTTTTTGTGTTGTTTATATAAATTGCACCAATTTCTATACTTTTGTATTCTTCTTCCTTAATTTAAAACGATCATAAGAAATTTTAGTTAATATTTAAAAAGGTGTGATAATGTTTCTGTTTTGCTATATAAACACTGACCTAAATTAAATAGTTGACTATTGTCTGTATGAGTTTCAATCATTATGGGCATAACTTATTTTTGTTTAGTTTTGTTAACCGTTTTAATATTAAAAGTGAAGTATTTATCAGCAATATTAGATGAGCGTCTAATTGTTGATTTCTTTGCTGCTAAATATTGTAAACTAGGTACCATCTTCAGTTGTTCATCAAAACGAGGTGAGTATTATTTCATTTACAATAAAACTTGTTAAATTACATATCTTATTTTGAGCAGATCAACTTGAATTGGCTAAATACCTTTCAAGACATGATTTACGGGCTTCATTCTTTAGTCTAACGAACTACACTTTATCTCCTAAAAGTATTCTCAGCAAGGAACACAGCTATCTCGCCGTAATAGTAGATGCTGATTGCGATTACATCGAAGTATTCTTGCAGAAGGTATGGAGCATCTTCTTTTTTTCTCTTTGTTTTGTTTAAAACAGTATTATAAATTCAATAGCCTTAGTTTTAACCTCAAGGGAATCTTTAGAGTAGCCTTCGGAGATATGTCGATCTCTGTTGTATATGTTACTTAAGTTTGCAGAACAAGAAATAAGTGAGAATCTTGTACCAAATTCTTGTGTCACATAATGTTCTGGAAAATCTCAAAAGAGAGCAAAAACAGAAAACATTGTCTTGGAGCCATCTTTGTTTACCTATCACCAGATTCAAAGAATGCTTCTCGTTAGTTCTCAGACAACTTATTCTATCAAAGTTCAGGCTTTTAGTCCCTTATTTCATTAAGTTCCATTCCAAAACTAGACTATCCGACCCCAACCTCCCTACATCTCAGATTTCCATTGAATTCTTTACAATCTATGAAGGTTATGGTCATGGGATTTACATAGTTCCATATCCAAAATAATAACGTTAGAAAGAAAAAGCCAAGCAGCCAGTTTTTAGCTAGTTATGCTTAAGATAAACATTTTTCAGATTCTTGAGGATGTTTTGGACAGTGAAAGAAATCTGATATGTGTTGTGGCCAAAAGAGTTAAAATCAGAACCGATTTCAAAAGTGTTGTCTTTAAAACAGAAACGTGAACATAAACTATGCTCAACTTCAATTGAAGTATGGGTCAAAATCAAAGTTCTTTCTCAAGGATTGAGGGCAAATATTTAAAGCGATCATGTTTTAACAATCTGTTGTTTACAGTGAATTCTCAACTATTGTAGATACACTCATTAACCCAGAAGAAGAATGTTACTACCCACACAAATCCACATAGGAGTTCGTTTGAACTTTACCCCAGATCAAAACCAAAAATAGTAGAAAGTATTTTCTGAGAAGTGGTAATGGAAACTGGAAATGTGCTCGACAACGATCTACAACAGTTACAAAACATATTTCATAGAATTTACCTATTACGGTTTCCGTCAACTATTAAAATTAAAAAAAAAATATTGTCAACAAGAAAAACAACGGTAACTTAAAACCATTTATTAACTACTATTGTCTTCAAAACCCGTTGCTGTTAAAATGACATTGCATTACCATTTTTCTTGTTTGACTGTATGGTGCTTAACCTAAAGCAGACTGTTAAAACTAAACAGAATAATAATAGGCAATTAAGAAGGCGGAGAAATAGTTCAGTATTCATACATATATAGGGAGATTCTCTTAACATCTCAGTGAGAATGATGAAACCTGCAAAATCGAGAAAATATTTATACATCCAACAGCGCCTCGACTGGAGAAGCCTTGATGTTTTTGTAGACGGTCTAACGGTCAAGTAAGACGGTAGATAACATCTCGAATCAACTTTGCTGGTATGTTATAGCAGCTTTTAATCGTGCATTGCTCCAGGATGCCATTGCTTGTGTCCAGATACAGTAATCACCATTATACAAAGCCGATAGCAGTGACTATGTACATAATTGCTTGCTTGCTCTTAGATAAACAAATAAACAGTAGAACACAGAAGCCCTTTTTAAAGCATTATCTGCAATGCCGGTAGCTAACAAATCGGTGATGGTTACTGCCAACCGTCCAAGAAGTCTATGTTACAAATTATTACCAGTTACCGGCTGCTTCTGGACACGAGTATGGTTTTGAAGTCGATAAGATGTGCTGCTGGCTCGTGTTGTCCCTGTAAAGTTGGAAAGTGGTTGTAATTGCACGTGGCGAGACAAAACGGGCTACCCAATGACCGTAGAAAACAGACATCGTCGACTGTCATATCGATCAGAAAGACAACTTTGACTTTTCGCATCCGCTAAAGCTATCAATCATGGTTAAAACGCTCCTGAACTTCTCTTCACAGCGGAGAGTGCCATGGGCGACTGTCGGGAGCTGGAAATCCTTGTAATAGATGTCTCTTGTGGTGGCTTTGATCACATTGTATGCCGGTTGGAAATTTGCTTACTTAATGTAACTTTACCCACTTTATTATTAAAGAATTTAAAAATAATGACAAACATGTTCATCTTTAAACCATATAACCAATCATAACCTTTTATCTACATTGTCAAGGTAACCATTTTACCCTAAAACATAAAATTACTATTACGTCATAATATAAATATCTGACATTCTTCTTTTTTATAAATTTAGAAATTTAACCTGGAGGGTGATCCGACTATTCTTCCGCTCGAAGTCCTCTTCTCAAGCTGCTGCTTAAGTTTTGCTTTCTGGGTTCATTCTCTGGCCGTGTTCCAACGACTTGTGCAGACAGGGGACCCTTCCACATCTGTAATTTTTGCAGGCTTCGAAGGTAAAACTCTGTCTTGTTCTGGTTGATTATTTGTTTCGTGTACAACGGATGGTGGGTCTTGTCTGGGTCTTAGATACCACGAATTTCTTTTATAGCTTACACCATCCGGAGTTCGTATAAACTATCTTAAGTATCAGATTTTTAGGATGGCAGAGAAGAAGAGTTTTACTTTTTCTACCCATCAGTCTTTGTGAAGGAAAACCTATATCTGTTCTGGGAGTATTTCGGTTGTTCAACAAAGCTAAATATATGTAAGTAATCATGGAGCACCACATAACACATGGGCTGAAAAGTCCCAGGCCTAACAAAGAAAACACGGTTTTTTTGTTCAAAATTAGCTTTATTCATCAACGTAATTTCCATCAAGAACAACGCAATCATTCCAGCGCCGCTCTAACATTTCAATACCACTTTTGTAGAACGATTTATCTTTTGCCTCAAAATAGGACTCAGTTTCAGCGATAACCTCTTCATTCGAGCGAAATTTCTTACCGGCAAGCATTTTGTTTAGGTCTGCGAACAGCCAGTAGTCGCTGGGAGCCAAATCTGGCGAATACGGTGGATGTGGGGGCAATTCGAAGTTCAATTCATGTAGTTTTGCCATTGTTTTGATTGACTTGTGACACGGTCCGTTGTCTTGATGAAACAAAATTTTTTTCTTTGCTATATGCTGTCGTTTCTTTGCAATTTCGGCCTTCAAACGCTCCAATAACGCTATATAATATTCACTGTTGATGGTATTTCCCTTCTCAAGATAGTCGATGAATATTACACCACGCACATCCCAAAATACCGAGGCCATAACCTTTCCAGCCGATTGTTGTGCTTTCGGTCGCTTTGGACGAGATTCACCAGTTGCTGTCCACTCAGATGACGATCGTTTTGATTCCGGAGTGAAGTGATGGATCCATGTTTCATTCATTGTCACATATCGACGCAAAAATTCCGGTTTGTTACGTTTAAACATGGCCAAACACTGCTCAGAAACATCAACACGTACTTGTTTTTGGTGAACAGTGAGCAAACGCGGCACCCACTTTGAGCAGAGCTTTCTCATAGTCAAATGCTCATGCAATATAAAGCCAACACGTTCTTTTGATATCTTTACCATGTCAGCTAACTCACGCAACTTCACTTTTCGATCATTCAAAACGATTTTGTGGATTTTTTTGATGGTTTCTGGTGTTACCGCCTCATTTGGACGTCCACTGCGTTCTGCATCATCGGTGTCTCTACGACCACGTTTGAAGTCAGCAAACCAACGTTTTATTGTTGTTTCTGATGGAGCGGAGTCCCCATAACACTTTTCAAGCCATTGCATCGCTTGAACGGTATTTTTTCCCATCAAGAAGCAGTGTAAAATTAAAACACGAAATTGTTTTTGATCCATTGTTTTGAAAATAACAAAAGTAGCGTCACTCTTAGCACAATAACTCACAAAATAATGAATAGAATATCATGAAATTTTAACAGCTGTCTTTTGAAGGTTAGTACTAACTGAAAAAGCGGTGAATGCAATAGAACTAGCGCCATCTATTTGTTAGGCCTGGGACTTTTCAGCCCATGTGTTAGGTTCTAAAATTACCCTTTGTAAATCTGTCTTCTGCCACTATCTGCCATGACCTGACAAGTAGACAACTTTGTACGTATCTCTCTATATCTTGACTCATTTTAGGCCAAGATTCTTTCGTGCCATCAAGGTGCAACCTTCTACTCCTTTATGACTCCTGTGCAGCTCTTGTAGAATTATTCGCTGGAACATTTTTAAAATTACTAACTGACTTGCTTTAAGGATCAAACCATCATAACAAACTAATTCTTCTTTAATACTTGCATAGGCTTAAAGATCTTCAGAAATTTCCGTTTTTGAATCTGTTCAACCTTCTTGAATATAAAATTTATGTTTTTTATGGCTAGATATTCTTCTATCATGTCTTTAACTGTTTTGGACAATAAAACATTCACATGTATTGCAACAGTTGGCTGATCTATTTTAGAATCTATTTCCTCTGATATTTCACAATTACGACGCTAAGTACATTTCCTTACCTTTTTTATACACTACCTTTGGGCAATATGGCATAACTCCAAGAGTATCCGTTGCAATCTAGCCGGTGCGCACTGCAGAGGTATCTTAGCAATTGCTTCTAGCGGCTTGTAATCCGTCTCAATGGTAATATTAGGATTTCCCCAGATGCACGAATGGTATTTCTTACAACCCACTAAAACAGCAGTTGCTTCCTTTTCCATTTAGCTATAATTCATTTGGGTTTTCGTAAATGCTAATAAAACTGTAACCAATAGGCTGGTCATTTTGCATTAATGCTGCCCCCACAGAATATTTGCTGGCATCTACTGTGAGTGTAACACCTTTATTTGTTGACGTTTTGACTGTTATCAAATCAATAAAAGCTTTCATTTGTTTATCACTCCAGTACCATTCTGTGTTTTTTCAATAAAATATTTCTTAGAAGAGCCGTTAATTCTGATAAGCTTTTGATGAATAAGTGACCATATCTATGAACTCCAATCATAACCTTTGTTATCTACATTGTCAAGGTAACCTTTCTACCCTAAAACATAAAATGACTATTACCTCATAGTATAAATATCTAACACTTAATGCCTTTGGTAGATGCTGTCGATCCTCTTTAGAAATAAAGCTACCCTCACCATAGATTGAAGTCGCTCCAAGACCCTTCGACCCTATTTCCACACAAACCAAGACGCAGTAATAAATTACAAAATGTTGACGACACTACACCTCAAAGTTTGTATGACCATATTAAAAAAGCTATCCACGAAACAGCAAGCGAAAGTTTAGGGATAATAGACAAAAATAAGATGAGACCCGGAAACTACTGGTGGGACAAAGAAATAGAGTCAAAAGTTGTAAAAAAGGCCTACAAAAAATGAATAGCCATTCAAGATAGTGAAGACAGAAAGGAGTACACCAAAATTAGTAGAGAAGTAAAAAAGAGTATAATAAATAGAAAAAACGAATCTTGGGAACATAAGTGTGAAGAGATAAATAATTACATAGGGGGAACAAGATCGAAAAAAGCGTGGAAGGTAGTGAAAAGCCTGAAGACAAACGAGAAGACTCGTACCAACCTACAGGTCATAAGCATGGAAGATTGATAAAAATATTACAAACAGCTACTAAAAGAAGATCGGACAGAGTTTCAGGAACAAAACGACCACGACATAAATGATACACATGCACGACCAGTAGAACTAATCATATGCGATGAGGTTCAGAAGGCAATAAAAACCTCCAAGGGCGGCAAAGAGTCTGGCCCAGGAGCCATCAGCATAGAACTTCTAAAAGAGGCACCAAGTATGCTATTTGAACTTCTTGCAAAACTGGTTGTCTTCAAGGGCAGGCGCTGCCATCCAATTTCTAAAAAGGAATAATTAGTAACATCTTTAAGAAAGGCAGCAAAAACATCTGCGCAAATTATCGGGGCATCACAGTTCTCAGCTCTTTAGGTAGAATGTATGGAAAAATCCTCAAAGAAAGGATTGAAGTAGAATTTACCGATCTTGAAGAACAAAGTGGCTTTAGGGCTGGCAGGTCGTGTATTGATAACATTTTTAGCATAAGGCAAGCTACAGACAAAATGCTGGCGCACAATCTAGAAACTCACGTTATCTTTATTGATCTACATAAACCCTATGATAGTGTCCCTCTTGTAAAAATGTGGGAAACAATGAAACCACAAAGTGTAAATGGTTTATACATCAGGGCAGTCAAAGAACTGTATATAAACAATACCGGGTCAATTAAAGTAGGAAATCTATTATCATCGGAGTTTGAGGTCACAAAGGGTCCGAGACAGGGTTGCTATCTGGCGCCCAGATTGTTTAAAATTTACATAAGCCAAGCTTTACAGGAATGGAGAAGAAAATGTGGAAGCATGGGCGTGGAAATAAATGATGACACCTTAAACTCTCTGCACTTTGCTGATGACCAAGTGATCCTTTGCAGGAAATGCTTAAGACGAATACACAAAATGGGGCCTACAAATAAATTTCCAGAAGACTGAGGATATAGTATTTGGAGGAACAGGAAGAGATCTGGAAATGGAAGGTGGATCGGTTGTAAAATGCTGCAAAAAGTATAAGTACTTAGGAACCACCATCTCGCAAAATGGGGGAAGTAACGAAGAAATAAAACATCGAATAGGAAAATGACAAACAGCAATAAAGCAACTTCATCCTATTTTACGAAACAAAACTATTACAAAGAATGCAAAGAGGAGGCTATACAAATTTATTGTAGAAAGCATAACAGTATATAGGGCAGATGTGTGGGAGATATAAAAGAGAGATGAAGGAAGACTGAAAGCCATGGAGGTGGATTTCTGGAGGCTTAGTTGTGGTTTGACGAAAACTGATGAAGTTAGCAACGAAACAATAAAACAACAAATGGAAGTCACGATAGATATTCTAGATACTATAGAGGGTAAGCATCTAGCATTGTATGGACACTTAAGACGAATGCCCGACGAAAGATGGCCCTTAAAAATATGGCACTGGACAGCTTTTCAACGAAGAAAAAGAGACCGACCGAGACTCTCGTGGAATGATGGTGTCAGACAAACCATGCAGGACAGACAAATCAAGGAAAATGATTGATAAGATAGGCGTAGATGGATACTTGGATGCGAGAGACGCCGAATGGTGTAGCCCAACTCGCTATATAATATATGTATATAATGCCTTTGGTAGGTATGGGCAAGTTCCTGTTGTGGAGATATGAGTGTTAAATCGTGGCGTTGTAAACTCTTGTGTTAGGGCGAAAGCGTGTCAACTCTTGCCAAGGTGTTAGCCACGATGTTATTACTGCCGAAAACGTGCTGAATAGTAGTGAATGATCAATCTATAAAGTAGAGTCGCGGAGAGAAGTTTTACTGGCCCTATCATGCTTCCAACGTAAAGTCGCCGTAGGTTCGTTGGAAGCTATTTCTTTTGGAGGAGTAAAAACCTGGTGGTTTCCAAGTGGTATTGTTCTAAACCAGCACTGATGGTAAGACAAACGAAAATGTCATAGACGAAATGGGCTGACAGAGTAGCATCGACAAGATTTTGCTTGTAAGCAGCGAAGGCGATGCCGCATCAGTCTGGCTGGTTCATTAAGTAGGACATTTGTCGTTTCAGTTATACGGAATATTTAATGTACTCTGAGACAAACTTAAAATGCATCAATATAATTTACTTGGAATTCATCCTATAATTTCTTAGAAATTCTTTTAAATCACCTTCTTGAAATCACGCTCAACTATTAAGTTTCTGAAACCGAACAACTCAAAATCTGATATCTCTATTTCTCTTATTTATTACGTTTTACCCTTTCTTCTACGATACAGTACTTATCCTGAAACAAAATGTAATAACCAGACAAATTAATAAATAATTAGACAACTAGAAGTGTCTAATTCGATACTAGTCTGTTGTTCTTAATTTGTACACACGTAAGTAACTTATTCTTTTTACACTTTCTAGTGTGCCAACCAACAATTTTTCTATGCTACATACCATTGGTTAGCATTTGGATCAACCGTTGACGCCATAGAAAAATTCAGGAACGTTTCGTTAGCCATAAACGCAGACTTGAACGTGGCTGTACCAAACAATGAAAATGCTAATATTAAGAACTGGACAATTTATGATGTTTACAATCCTGCTTTCAATCATAGCGGCGATTTAAAAATTGCAGACATCGGTTATTATAATGAACAGGAAGGCTATCACGTAATACTAAAAAACGCAAAATATTATAGACGTCGGAATATGACTGGAACTGTTTTTAGAAGTGCGATGGTGGTAAGATTTTTAAATAGTTTTCCAGTATATATCTGCATTCATCTCGCTATAGCTTATAAATTTATTGGTAGATTCCAGAAAATATTACAATACCGTTAGATCAATATATGGTAAGTGAAGAAGAACGTTATAACAACACGTTTACTAGATTTCAAAGCGTAACCCTAAGATATTGTCAAGAATATTTTAATTTCAGGTAAGTAAATCTCCAATTATTTACGTTTTATTTTAATCAAACTAATTTATTTTAGGATGAATACAAGTTTATTGCAGTCTTGGGGATATGAACAACCAAATGGAGAAGTAGACGGTATGGTAAAAGAGTTAAAAGACGGGACAATAGATTTTGGACTAGCACCATTAATGTTCAAATTATACCGATTAAAACTGATCGATTTTGGTTATGGAAACTGGATAATAAAGTGAATTTCTTTTCTTAAAATTATGTTAAATATTTTGTAAAATTATTAATATTTACAGGTCGATATTTATATTTCGCCATCCAAAATCAACTCTAACTTCTTACGAACTATACTTGAGACCTTTAGTAACTTCGGTGTGGGTTTCAACGATTGTTACAACGGTTTTAATTATTATAATATTACGCTTAATAGTAACTAAAGAAAATAAGGCTTTGGGTCCTTCCAATAGTGGAGAAAGCTCCTGGAGTTTTTTATTGTTATATGGTATCGGAGAAATCTGCCAACAAGGTGTGACGTTATTTGCCAGTTTGATAGTTAATATCCAGTTCATCATATTTTAAGTTTTACAAGCTACTAATTAGGTCTGTAAATGTTTCTTTTTGTGCGTTTTAGGATTCGCTTACATTCCTGTCCTTCCAAGCGGAAGAATTGTGATCTTAACTGTTTTAATATTCTCGTTTCTAATATACCAGTTTTATTCTGCAAGTGTCGTCTCGTTTCTACTTCTGCAACCACCAAGAACCATCGTGACTTTGTTAGATTTACTAAAAAGTCCTTTAAAAGCCGGTTGTGAGGATTCATTGTTTGATAGAGATTATCTAGCTGTCTGTATTACTCAGCTTTAAGATATTCTCAAATATGTAATATTCCGTTTTTATTTTTTAGAAAACCACAGATCCCGTGGCGATTAAACTGTACAATACCAAAATCAGACACTCTAATAATAAAAGTAATTTTTTTTTACCGGATGAAGGTTTAAAAAAGGTTGAAGCTGGAGGATATGCATATCATACACAAACTAGCACTGCTTATCCTATTATTGAAAAAACATTCAAAGAGAAATTTATTTGTGAGTTGGCAGAAGTACAAATGTATCCAACACAACATATGTATTTAAGTATCCAGAAACGTTCACCGTTTAAAGACATGTTTAATTATTGGTAAGATTTTGAAGCTAATAAGCATCAAATGTTGCACATGAAAATTTATTACAGCTTAGCTCACCAGAGAGAAGTGGGAGTTATAGATCGTTTAAGGAAGTATTGGGATACTCCCAGACCTGTGTGTTTGGATGCAACGAATTATTTTGAAATTACAGTCGGCTTGGAGGAATCGTATTGGGCCTTGTTATTGCTTGGTTTGGGAATTATAGCAAGTCTGATTATCTTGGGCGCAGAACATGTTTGGGTTAGAAAGAAAAATGCTATTAAGGAAATGATATGTAGAAAGACGGGATTAAAAGCGATATCACCATTTGTTAAATAAACGTATAGTACATAGGTACAGCGAAAGAAGTAAAATGTAGATTTAGAGTGAGGTAAACTGATTATAGTTATGTTAAGTTGTATAGTGTACTTAATAGAAAAAAGGTTTGAAATGAAATTTAAATATTCAAAATAAATAGTGAGACTAAGTTATTAATTATTTATTGTTATAATTCGAAATGAATATTTTCTTCATGTCAACTACTGAGTGTTTCTTTCGAAAATAGATGGTGGGGTGATCGATGGTTTTACGTTTGTTGTATTGTAATCCCATGCAATCGAAGTAGTCTTTCAACAACTCAGTCCTCACTGGAGGAACCAATACTAGTAGAGTAGGTTCTAATCTAACAAAGAGAGTTTTAGATTTTATCTTTATTAGAACAGCCCCATTCCTCGGAATGTTAGTGAAAGTCAGAATCAATTATAAGATGCTCTGACAGGCACTATCCAAGCCGTTTTGAGTATCTTTGATACAAGTTTTGGTTAACAGCTAAGCTTGCTAAAATTAAAAAGCTAACTTTAGTCTTCTATTTTGATATCATGATGATTAAAGAAACATTGCTACTGACGGTGTAACTAACAAAAACAGTAAGATAACAGTTGATATTTTATTTACAAACAACATTTATAAAAATATTATATTATTTCACATTGCATTAAAGTTATGGATTAAATATCATAGATTAAAATCAGCTCTGACCATGTCCAATTCAGCTTGCTCATGCTACCTCAAGTTAAACATAAAGTTGAACATAAACATTAAATAATTAACAATATAACAATAACAACACATGATTATAAAATAACATGATTTAAAAACACTTGGCACTTTAAAGCTAACGTTTTGTATTTTAATTGATTCAATTCAAGTGAGTTTCAAATAATCGGGCAGAAATCTAACTGTTAATTTCTGATTTAGTAATTCTTGTAAAAGTCTACTATGGAGAATTTCAAAATAGTTTTTGAAATTTTCTCCTTAGAACACAGAACAAGTTTGAACAATTTAGAAAATTAGAAAAGAAATCTTGCATAGTGAACGGATTTGCATGTAGTTGGCTAGATAATAGATAAAACTGCAGAACGATGAAGAAAATATGTACGTTTTGTTGTATTTATATTTAATAGCAGTCATACAACTTAAGTGTTATGAAATGTGGAATATTTACTAAAACTATCTTTGCGCTTATGAAAGCGTGTTATGGTATCCGTCAAAACAAAACTGTCATTCTGCAAACACTGTCTTTTAGGAATAAGGCTCAAATGGCGCAGTCGGTGGGATCTGCAAAAATTAAAATAACTTTTAGTGTTTTAATAAAGCCTTGACGTAAAGAAAAAAAACCACACTAGAAGTAACCAAAAAATAGAAACTAAAATTTTTGAAGTTTAAGAAACCGTTCTAAGGAAAGAAACAGAGGGACAGGAGCAATATTGTTTAAAATTCCAGTCGAAGACTGAAGGTGGAACAAAACAGTGCTATTAAAATAAAATAAGACAAACATTTTGGATACACGCGTAATAACTATAGAGACGACCCTCTTATTAAAGGACTGTTGTTTAGATAACCTAGCAATCTCCAACTTGCTGCGTTTAATCAACGAAATACTACAAAATTTGATTAAAGTGAATGTATTCAGTTCAAGATGGTCAGAAAGGCAATGTGGAACTTATTTCTTCTCATAGTAGACTAGAGTAAGCAAAGCAAGTTTTAATTCGACGAATTAAGTTTAAACAATATCCAGTCCAACAAAATTCAGCATTAAACCATGGATGATAGCCTGTGTATAATAAGTGGGTACAAGAAACATTAGTGTCACAACTAATAAAACAAGTAGGCTTAGTAGGAAACCCAGAAATGGTTAACCGAAAACTAAATAGGATAATGAAAATCCATTATGATAATTGACCAAGATTCAAAAACGATTCCAAAACTTTGAATACTTTTATAAACAAATACAAACCAGCCTGGAATGCTTATAGTATTCGACCACAGATACCCCAACATTATCCACTTTCCCGTTACAATCAGTAGAGGGAAGACTAGCTGAACAAACATTATTAAAATTAATTGGTTTCAAGCCACCAAATGAAGAAATCAGACATATACACTATCATAGGTCTTTAGTTTGGTTGTGGTCTTTAAAAGAACTCAATTTGAAAATAATGTGTTGGAAATTAAAGTTAGAAAAATACAACACCGAGGCTTATGTATTATTCAAGTTTAACTTAAATATTGATGAAAACAGCCAGTATGTCCCCGAACCTCTACATATAGATATAATCATAGAAGTATTACAAAAAGCTTCCAAGAGTAAAAAAGAAGAAAGATATCTGGGACCAGGGCAAAAGCAAATTAGACTATTTAGAATTCATTCCAGTGAGACAGATGAACCGAGTAAAAGCATAAAAAAAATCGACCACTAATAAGAGAAAAAAAGTCTATTCCATACGATGGTAACTTTAATACAAATGTCACTCTCTAACTCTGTAAGCTGTAATAATAGTCACAATCCTGTAAGCACAAAATACTAGTTAGAATATAGGTTAGTGAACTACAATTAACTTTGTAACTAATAGGAAATACAGAAGTAATCCTTGGTCCATTTCTACTTTGCAAAGTAACGTTTTTATTTAAAACCTCAATAGGTTATGGGCCCAGTTGTGCTCGTTCATTCCAGAAAATTAATAATATCATAAATTAAGTTGCGATAAGTTATTAATCAAGAAAACGTGTATTAAGTTAATTTGAGTGACTTAAACTAATTATAATAACCAAATCTCTTGTGAATTGTGGAGTTAGATTACCATCAAGCTAAACACAACGACCAAAAGTAAGGAAATGCTTAAGCACAAAAAAAACCTTTGACTGAAATGAAATGAAAAAAAAAATTAGAGACCTATTAGACTAAACTAAAAAGCCAGATAGTCTGGCAGCAACGGCTACGGAATCAGAGGTCAAGAAGCAAAAAGAAAAGCTAGACCTTTACCGTAAAGCCAACAGCTATGCCAAATCCATGATAACAAGTGCTGTCACAGACAATGTTTACCAAAAGATAATGGATCAAGAAACAGTACACGAGGTCTGAGAAACCTTGAAAACCCAGTTTGAAGCAACCTTGAAAGATCAGTTGTTTAAGATCTGCTCTGATTTTTTCAAGTTTAGCTGGTCACAGATAGTTGATGTGTAAACCAATATAGCCAAACTAAAAGGCCTCTGGAATGAAATAAACAACGGACTCAAAGAGAAGATAGAGAATTCGCTGCCTGATCTAATAATAGTTTGTAAGGTCTTGAGTATCTTATCAAATAGTTTCAGCACCTTTTAGTCTAGTTGGATGATGCTCACAGAGGACAACAAAAATACTTTTGACAACTGTGCGCGTTTGAGAAAAACTTTTTCAATGTCAGTGAGAGCAACTCAGCAAGCAAAAACAAGGTGAGCCAAAGAAGTCTAAATCTAAGAAAGGAAACTCCTGTAATTACTGAGGCAAGACACTGGGCTGATCAATGCTGATGAAAAACCTAAAAAGTCCCAGACTGCAGCAGTTGTGAGTGCCACGCTCCTGTCAGTAAAAGGTACACTCACCTTTGTGATACATTGACAATGGTGCAACTAAATATGTGACCAACTGTGGAGATTATTTTATAGAGCTTGTGGTGTTAAAGCAGCAGGAACACAAGTTTTATCAGCAGAAAGAGCAGGGATAATCTTAGCATAATCAGGAATTAATGGCCAAAATATAATTCTTTCAAAAGTTTGGTGTGTTCTGGGTTAGCTAAGAATTTGTTTTCAGTGCTTGCTGAACACAATAAGAATCCTGACCGTACATTCACTTCAACTGCTACAGATTGCTGTTTTTCGATAAGGTAGTACTACAAGGAAAGCGTTCAATCAGTGGATCAGTGTACAAGACAGAAATTCAGCCAGAAAAGCCTAAAGAAATGGCAGAGATCAATGTTGCTGATTGATTTTCAATGTTACAGTTACAAGAGAGGTGAGGTCACCAAGATAGACACCACGAAAAGGCCAAGCTACAAAAGGAATTGGAAATAAAAGTGCCACTCGAGAAGCATTTATGTGAGCCATGCATCCACGAAAAAGCACACAGGCTACTTTTTGGGCACAGAGAGAGAGAGAGAGAGAGAGAGAGAGAGAAGGCAAGTAAGCCAAGAAAACTGTCTTCAGCCGATGTTTGAGGACCTTTTGATGAGTCTTTCCAAAAGAAAAGGTATGTAGCCATTTTCAAAGATAGCTTTACTAAATTTCGTCGCTGTTATCTCCTGAAAAAGAAGTCAAAAGTAAAGCTTGTTTTAAGAGACTTCCTTCAGTATGTCAAAGTAATGGGGCACACTGTAAAAGAGTTTTTAAGCAATAAAGAAGACAAGCTAGATAATAAAGAAATCAGAGATATGTTACAGGCAGAAGGTATTATACAGACCGGAACAGAATGGCGGCAGCGAAAGAGAATTTAGAACTTGCATTGAAAGGGTCAGAACTTCCAAGTATTCGAATAGAGAGGCAGATCTAGCAGCAATGTGGGCAGAGATAGTTGGCACTGGCACATATACTTTAAATAGAACTGGAAAATCGTCTGTAGAAGGAGCAAGCCCCTACGAGCTGTGGATGCTCAAGAAGCCTAGACTAAAGCATTTACGCATTATTGGGTCTGCCTGTTATGCACACATCCCAGGACAAACACGCCGGAAAATGGACAAGAATGCCATTAGGGGTTGTCTAGTTGGTTATAACAGCAATAAAAGATACAGAATCTGGATACAAGAACAAAATAGGATAGTCCTCTGCAGAGACGTCACATTGAACGAAATTCCAGGTCAGTGCGAGAAACGTGTAAAGCTACCAATGAGAAATATAAAGCTTTCAAATGAGAGAAAGCGAAGTGAAGACGAAACAATTCAGGTTTATTCAGACTGTGAAGAACTTGAAGAAAATGGAAAAGAATCTCTTCAGTCGCTCTCCAAGAATTTAAGAGACCGTTCGAATTTGAAGAAGCCAGAGAGGTATGAAGACTATAATGTTAAGTGAAGGCATAATGACTCAGAAAGATACTCCAGATTCATATGAAGAGGCAGTCAATGGGAAAAACAGTCACTATTGGAAGAAGAGAGTGAATGATAAGTGGGAGTTGGTCATTTTACCAAAAGGGGCTAAAGCCATTCCTTGCAAGTGGGTTTATATAATAAAGACTCATCCAGATAGTAGGATTCAAAGGTATAAAGCCAGACTTGTAATAAAAGGTTTCAGCCAGCGACTTACTTTCAGACATGTAGCCCAGTTGCAAAACTTAGCACAATCCGCTCGATGCTTAGTATAGCTGCAAAAGAAAGTATGTACTTACTTCAGTTTGACGTTTCAACTGCATTTTTATAAGGAGATTTAGAGGAGACCATCTAGATGCAACAACCTGAGGGATGCAAATGTAATTCTGAAAGGGTATGTAGACGCGCTTCAGCTGCAGTCTTCAGGGGTTAAAGCAAGCCCCAAGCTTGTATATTAGGCAGATAAGAGACGCAAAGATAATATTAGTACTTTACGTTGACGACGGGGTAGTAATGCCCACTCAGCAAGAAACTGAGAAGTTTATGAAAGAGTTAGAACAAGAATTTAAAATCACGGCAAAACCAGCATCTTATCTCCTTGGCGTGAACTCTTAGAAAACGGATCAATAAAAATTTTAGATCGGTTTGGCTTTCAAGCCTTTAAGCCGGCTTCAACTCCAATGACTCAAGAGACTATAGAAGAAAGCAAAAAGTTGGTGCACTAATGTATCTGATGATAGGTACAAGACCTGATCTAGCTTTCAGTGTAATTTTTCTCTCGAGATCACTAGACTACCGGAATTCGGAAGACGTCAGTAGATTGAACAGAGTTGTAAAACACATCGCAGGCACCACGGACCTAGGTATTACCTGCAGACCAAATGGGAACAGTAGTTTTGAGTGTTTCAGTGATGCATACGTTGGAGATTGCAACAAGAGTGGCAGGTCTACATAGGGGGTAGCAGTGATCCACGCAGGTGACGCAATTGTTTGGCTGAGTTAGAGACAAGCTATGACTGTTACCTCCACCACTGAAGCAGAGCTAGTTGCGGTCAACGAAGCAGTGAAAAAAGTAATCCAGACTTTTCAAGAATATGGGAAGGTCTCAACAAACACTTATACTTCAAGTAGACAATCTGGCGACAGTGAGGCTCATTCAGAACTTAGAACGAAACATATTAAGATAAAGTACTTCTTTATTAGAGAAAAATTGCTGGAAGGACAAATAAACAGGTCGCGGACGTTATGACAAAGTCGTTTCCGGGCCCAAGATTGCAGCTGCTCCGCGGAGAGATGGGACTTTCATCCTCTTAACAAGAAAAATCTAAGAATAAGGGAAAGTATTGAAGTGTTGCCTCTTGTATGTCTGTACTCTTCGATTATAATAACTAATGTTAGCAACCCTGTAAAGTGTAATAATAGTCACAACCTTGTAAGCACAAAATACTAGTTAGAATATAAGTAGGTCAGTGAACTGCACTTAATTTTGCAACTCATAGGAAATACAAAAGTAACCTTTTATCCATTTTTACTCTGCACAGTAATGTTTTTATTTAAAACCTCAATAGAAACAACTGCATTAACACCATTTGAGAGCACTTACTAAGTATCAATGAGAAATCCTTTGAAATTAGTAAACGAACCAATGTATTTCACAACCTATTTCCATATTCCTGCTTTTGTAATAATTATCTAGGAAATTTGTTTTAATTCTGATTTTAATAATCCACATATTCCAAATCTTTGGTGTTTAGTGTGAAATATGCTTTCATAATTATTTTTTTTTAGTTTATGAAGTAACAGAATAATAATAATTAATTTCTCTGGAAGTCTAGTTAAGTTATTAACAGCAAATTCTGTCGTTAGTTTTTAAAAAATATTTCCATGACCTTTCTTACTTATATAATTTAACGTGCAATTAAAAAGTCATGGCCTTAAGTTGCTTAATACAATTCTAATTAGGTTTTACTTAATTGTGTACTGTTCAGGATATTCTATACTATGGTCTATGGAGGTGCATGTGTACTACATATTAACATAGTCAAAGAACGATGTCCTACAATATACATATATAAAATTCATATAAAATACTTATGGAATAAGATGATCACAAAATATATAATACTTAAAGCATCAAAATAAGAGTTCAATAATTACGTGACGGTTATTTTGTAGAACTTTACTTAAAATTATAATCTAGTGATATCACGTTTTATTTTCATTCAGTATCAAAAATTTAGAGTAGTCAGTATAGTAAAATCTTAAACCTATAAGGCACACAGAAAGCAGAAATTTAATTACGTTTTGTACTAGAGTCTGCTATTATAACTCACGTATACTTAAGTAGGTGCCTTAAAAATTGTCTAATAAAATACCAAGTTTTGGAATTATTAAACAATTTATATTCTTATCCCACGATCCTTACAGATGCACTCCTGGTAGCGATGCAGATTTTTATATTTTTGGTCTAATGCTGCTGTTCTTGGGACTAGAAAAAAATAATACAAGTTGAAATATGCAGTTACATATAAAAAGAAAGTTAAGTTATTTTAATGAAGTTAGATTTAAAAATTCCCCAAATACTTAGATCAGTTGGTAATCTTAGGTAAACTCATATGACAGCAATAGATCACAAAATCTTTATCTTTGTTCATAATTAATTAATTAAATTAAACAGGGTCGGCTGGCGCTAGAATATTTGGGATAGACGATAGAATTTCTTAAGGCGCCTTCGGGTGGTAAACAGGTGTCAGTTTCAGTTGTCTTATTCGTCACTGTGCAACGCCTAGTTATCGCGAGGTCTATGGTGAATTCTTATTTGCACGTTCTTGCGCCGGCCCTGCTTTAGAAAATTCGTGGTACTATGCTGATTGTACAAAAAGTATGTCTAGAGTTCACAAAATTGTAAAAATTGTAAAGTTGAAAATCATACTTAGAGACTTACAGATATGGGGTTTCATAAAGTTATTAAATGTCTGAGAATTTTGGAAAAACGTTGGAAATTCTGAAAAAAAAAGCTGATGAAAATCTACCCTAAACAACAAATTACGAATTACGCTATGCAATTTCAAAAGCAGAAATATCTGTTGATAATTACCAAAATATGTAAGTCTGGAATCCTGAGAACACCACCAAAGTTCTGAGAAAAACTCTCAAAATCTAGTCTAAACATTAGTAGATATTGACTCTACAAAAATTAGTCTAGAATTTACAGAATTATAAAGTTGCGAATAAAAATTAAAGAATTACTGGCATGGGTTTTCATGATGTTTGTTAAATGCCTGAGAATTCTGGAAGAACTAAAGATTCTGGAAAAACGATAAAAAGTCTACTCTAAATACTCGTATGCACTAGATAATTAACAGATTTTTTAGTTAGGAATTACCAATTATGTCATGTCATTAGAAGCACACAATATTTAGATAATCCGTAGCAGAGAACACTATTAAAAATAAGTATAAACCATGAAGAGAAGTTAGATATTTCGATAGATATAGTAAGAGACTGTAAGGCGGAAACGCAATAAATAAGGAAGGAACAAGAAAAGTATAATGCAGAAATAAAGCAAATAATGAAGAAAAATGAATTGCTAAGAAAAGGAAACCAAAAAATAAGAGAGAGAAACAAAAAAATAAAAGAAAAATTGAAAGAAATTCAAGAACAAATTGAAAAGATTAAAAACAAAAAACATTAGAAATAGATATCAATGATCCAAAGATCCTCAAGGAGGCTATGGAAAATATGTCTAAGAAGATGCTGGAGGTGGAGGTACAGGGTTGCATTGGCCCTTAAAATAGAGGATAAAGTATGCCCAATAAAAGTGTATAATAGGAATATAAAGAAAAAGTGGTGAGAAGCAAATACAAATTAAAAAATGGTCTAAACAAAAATATGTAAATCAACAATGATGTGACAATAACAGAAAGAGAAAACGCAAGAAAACTAAAAAAGGTGGCACATGAGGAACGAAGCAAGGGAAAACTGTCAAAGTTGGGCGTAATAAAGCCTACGTAGGAAAAAAAGAATTGAACTTGAAAATTTGAACTGTATCAGCCAAAAAACGAGTAGGAAGTTAAGATGAATAAAAATACTGATAGGAGACATGAATATAAAAGTGGGAAGAGAAGAAGAATATTGAAATATAACAGGAAGGAAATGTCTACACAAAAAAAGTAACGAAAGTGGAAAAAAAAATAATAAAATTTGCCGAAGAAAATAAGATAGAAATAATAAGCACGTATTACGATCATAAAGAGATACATAGGGTAACATGAATCTTTCCAGACAGCAAAACAAAAAACTAAATCGACCATAACCTAACAGAAACTAAAAATCACACGGCCATACGAGACCGCAGAAGCTACAGAGGAGCAGACGCTAATAGCGATCACACATTAGTCACAAGAAAAACAAGAAAAGAAGAAAAAATAGCACAACGGCTTGAGACAAAAATAAACTCAAGACTAGGAAGCGAAGACACCATATACGAGACAATAGAGGAAGAATGGAACGT
>VTPC01006231.1:64673-76596 GCA_011009095.1 Ignelater luminosus | reverse complement strand
TCCAGACCGCAATGATAGAAGCAACAAACCTTTGTTTAGGAAATACCGAAGCCAAGAAAGAAACAAATTATTGGTTTGGTGACGATTGTAGGAAAGCCTTAGTTGCAAGAAACCTAGCAGAAATAAACAAAACAGAAAAAACAACCAGGATGTATGAAGAAGAAAGAAAAGGTCAAAACAAACCTGCAGACATCGTATTTCGATCATAAAGAGATACATAAGGTAACATGAATCTTTCCAGATAGCAAAACAAAAAACTAAATCAATCATAACCTAATAGAAAGTAAAAATCACACGGCCGTACGAGACTGCAGAAGCTATAGAGAAGCAGACGCTAATAGCGATCACACATTAGTCACAAAAAAACCAAGAAAAGAAGAAAAAATAGCACAACGGCTTGAGACAAAAATAAATTCAAGACTAGGAAGCGAAGACACCATATACGAGACAATAGAGGAAGAATGGAACGTCCAGACCGCAATGATAGAAGCAACAAACCTTTGTTTAGGAAATACCGAAGCCAAGAAAGAAACAAATTATTGGTTTGGTGACGATTGTAGGAAAGCCTTAGTTGCAAGAAACCTAGCAGAAATAAACAAAACAGAAAAAACAACCAGGATGTATGAAGAAGAAAGAAAAGGTCAAAACAAACCTGCAGACATAAAAAGAAACAGCATCTGGCAAGACAACTAAAAACTGTAGAAAATCACTATAAAAACAAAGTAATACGAAACCTCCGTCAAGAAGTCAAGAAAAACGAGGCAAAACACAAACACTTGGGCAGTTTAATGCAGAAATAAAGAAGGGCTGCTGTTAGGAGATATAACAGACAAATTGAAAAAGTGGGTCCAATATTTTGAAAACCTATTAAACAAAGAGAAGGAACAGAATCAACAAACAATAAGAGCTGAAACATCAGTTGCACCAGAAAACAACATACAAGAAGACACTGAAGAACCAACAGAACAAGAACTAGGAAAAGTGAATGTAGCTGTCTACGATGGTATATTAGGCTGCTTGTTTGAATTGTGCTTTCTCGTATGATTAGATCGGTTGACAATGGATTACTTGTAATTGTGAATTCGTTTGAGAAGTCCCCTTCTATTGTGATTTTGTTTTTTGTGTTACTTCGCGTCATTCCCACTAACGTTGTAAGTTTTCTTGGTATTCCTAATTTTTCTAGCGCTTCGTAGAGCTTTTTACAAGAAATGGAGTCATACGCGTGCTTAAGTCAGTATAAAGTATGTGTAAACCCAGGTTTTGTTCATAACTGCTATCTTGTATCATTCGTAGCGTAAAGATTTCTCCGTCCTGAAGCCTCCTTAATATTCTTTCACTATCTGCAACTCGTATCTTGTTAACCTAACTCTTATAATTTTTGCCAATAATGTACACTACGTTCAGTAAGGCAAACCCTCTATAATTTTCACACAGTGTCTTATCTCCTTTTTTTTTTTAAATAGAGCAGATAATGGCATTATTCCATCGTTCTGGCTTTGATTCCTCTTGCCATACTCTTAATAGATGACCCAGTTTTCCGAACAATCTTTCTTCACCATTCTTTAGTATTTCTGCAGGGATTCCATTGCCTCCTGGGCTTTTTTGATCTTCAATTTTTTTATCATGAAGATGTTCGGATGCTTATGCTATTAATGTTACCGTTGTTTATAATAAATAAAAGTATAAAATGACCTTGCATTATTAACAAGATGCAAAAAGGAGCTTGAGAAAGTTTTCAAACAATTTGAACAAGAGGCAAGAAAATATGGACTAACAGTGAACGAGCAAAAAAACAAAATATGTTGAAATAAGGGCAGAAGCTTTGGAGAACAATAAGTACATCAACCTAAAAACAAAGGGGAAAGAATACATTATTGAAAAACTGGATGAATTTGTGTACATAGGAGTAACAATAACGAACACAGCTCAAGAAGGGAAAAAATAGAAAAAAGAATTCTAAAAGGAAGCAAAACAACAGGTTTACTAACAACAATACTACAAGCACAAAACATATCTAGAGCGACAAAGATCCGAAAATACGAAACAATAATACGATAATCATGAATAAACAAGAAGAAAGAAAATTAGAAATCTGGGAAAGAAAAGATCTGCAAAAGATCTTTGGAGGTTGCAAAACACCTAATGAGGAATGCAGAATAAGAATAAATCAGAAGGTTATGGACTTGTACAAAAAACCAAAATTTACTCAAAAAATCCGAGCTCAAAAAGCCAGTTGGTTAGGACATATTATCCGGATACCGAAACATGAATCGTCAAAAAAAGTTTTAGAAGGAGAAGCAGGCGGGAAAAGAGAAGCGGACGTCCAAGGAAGAAATCGTTGGAAGAGGTAAAGAAAGTTAAACATAAGTGAACAATTGGAGGGATGCGGAAAAGGACCGGAAAAGGTGGAAACAAATAATCAAGACCATAGAAGACAAGAGCCTACAAGGCCTGTAGCGCTGACATATAAACGTTTGAATATTCTGGGAAGAACACTGGAAATTCTGAGGAAAAGGCTGGGAATCTAATATAAACACTCGTAACCAACAAATTATCAGTTCAAATGCCATGTTATTCAAGAAATAGAATAATTTATAGATCAGGACTGGCGATGGTGGTGCTAGGATATTTGGCACCTATAACAAAATTTCTCAAGGCGCCTTAGTATGGTAAACAGACTGGTGCGGGGTGCGTTTAATGTCATTTTCAGTTGTCTTATTGCAGTCCCTGCTCGCTTCTTTAGATTCACTCCTAAAAGTTTGATTTTTCAAGTTTAGTTGCTCGTCTAGGGTCTTAGAGTTGTGCGCATGCTGTTGAGGTTTATGTGGTTCAAGTGCTTCTTAGGTGATTTAATTTAACTTTTGCATACTTTTTAACAGGAATTCGAATCTGAGTATTACCATTTGTTATGATTTACATATTAGGATGGTACTTTTTAAATTCTGTTAATGTTTTAGTAGAGAAATCAGTCGATTAATCTACAATTAAATTTCTTTAGATGGGTAATGATAAAGATCTGTCTGTAGCCCAAATATCGTCTGTAACAGCATTTCTGCGCAGTACTGATTATAGTCAGAGAGATATTGCAAAAAGGTGTGGTGTTTACCAAGTTTCAGAGTGAAGGACTGAGGATCCCAGAGAAGAAGAGGCACTTGTGTTACGTGCTTGTCTTCTTCCAGAAAACATTTTGATGGTTTTTGCATGAGCCCAGAAAAGACAATCAGTTGCATCATATTCAATCTTTTTTCTATTTTCAAAGTATTTAATCATATCTCCTATAGAGGAAGACAAGTTTTTTGTTTTGTTGAGGTTTTAGTAGTTAGAGTATCTGATAATGGTAATGGTGTTGAATGCGCTAGTTGAATGCCATCCGCAAGGAAAATCACCGTTTCTTGAGGTTCTGTATCTGTTGCACCTTCAATATGAGTGATTTCAAATTGGTTTGATTGATTTTCCAAATTGTCGCCAGATTCCAAATTGGTTTCTAATGTCAGTTCCTCAGGAGAGTTTTCAACAAAATCAATTTTGCTGACATTGGAAACTGTTTTGGTAAAAGTAAAAAAGGGACGAAAAGCTTCCATTTGATTAGTTCATATCCATTTCTTGGTGATACATGCTTCTTGGCCAGTTTTAGTTTTGATTGACCTAATATATTTTGCATGAGTATCTCTTAAATTTTTCCATTTTTTCTTAATCTAGTCACTTCAAAACAGATTTCTTGCTACTGGCGATACTTTCTACACAATGGGGTCGTTTTCTGAAATGGATTTATTGAAATCTAAACAGATATTATCATTCTAGACAGAATATATAGTTAATATCCATTAACAGTTTCTTCCGTAATATGATAACTAAAGAGTTATAAGGAAATAAAATAATTATTCTTTACTAGTGATGTCACAGTTCGTCGGTAGACGGTCTGTACAAATAGTAGAGCTGACAACGTTGCAATCGTGTTGTTGTGTTGTTGCTGTCATTCGTTAGTTGTCGGGTTTCTCCGCTTTGTTGATTTCAACCAAAGATAATATAATTATCTGTATTTTTTTACGTCTGTTATTGACTATTGTTTTGTGATTTAGTGGTTAGGGTATTTGTATAAAACGTTGTAAATAAAATATATAATATATATAATAACATAATACCGCATAACCTCAACAATAAAATTCAAACTTCTAAGCGCTTCCTATATTACCGACAGCATTCCCGTTTTCAGCGTTGTCATATCGTCAAAGACTTGTGACGTCACAGGAGTGGCGGGAAAAGTTTTTTTAAACTTTAAATTGAAAAAAAAAAATGAAAATAGAAGCAGAAAAAATCTGAAGAAAAAGCCAGCGTTAATTTAAAGCGAAAGCAACCCAAATAAGCAAAAATAATATTTTAGGAAACGACCCCAGTTTCCAAGTTGGATTCTCAATAGTAAGTACAATCGTGACGAAAGTTTGTGAAACTCTATGCAGAAAATTGCAAAATATCTTCCTCCACCCACAACGAAAAGCTGGGAACAGTCCGCTGAAAAGTTTAAGAATTTATGGCAATTTCTCAACTGTATTGGCAGTGTGGACGGCAAGCATATTACCATTAAGTGTCCAGACAAAACTGGGTCTAACTACTAGTGTTTTAACAATCTTTGTGCGATAAATCGTACAAAACAGAATAATTTCGGACAATTTCTATTAACTTTTCTGTTTTTGCCACTATCTTCAACTCACGAAATAAGCACGATAGCGATAAAAAGGCGTTCAACAGCAAAATGAAATTGCCGTCCGGCGAATAATAACGTTGCACAAATGTCATCGCAATGGCACAATGCCGTGCAAGTTTGAACCTGTATATACACCACCACGTACTTAAACTGCCGTGAAATATTCGCAGCTGCAGGACTGTTCGAAAGGGTCGTTGCGACAGAAAAGTTTTAATAACCCCAAGAAGACAAAGACTATTAAGAAATCTAGCTGTTGAGAACAGAAGGGCAACCCACTGTGAACTTAAAAACAAGTTACAAAAGGCAGACTACAATGTATCAGTGGCTACTGTACGTCGAAATTTGTACGCCGTGAATCTTAAGCGTCGCAAGCCCGTGAAAAAATATAAATTGACCTCATCCATGGTCAGAAAGTGTTTGACTTGGGCCAATTTACACAACTGGCAGATAGTAAGTCAAGGAAATTAATTTTGTTTTGAAACTGTAATATTTTTGTTGGTTATTGACAGATTTGCTTTAGTAATGAAGCGAGTTTCCAAATAATAGACGACAAGGTCCAGTTTGTTAGCAAGCGTCCTGGGGAAAAGTATGCTCTGGACTGTGTGGCCAAGACCATAAGACACCCCACATCAGTAATGATATGGTCAGTCATTTGTGGTGAGGGACTGGGACGGCTACATATCGTCGAGAAAATCATGCGGCAGGAGTTTTGCAAACAAAATTGATCTCCCAGCTCAATTAATGGTTTGGTAGTAAACGTAAGGTCTTGATGCAAAATTGGGCACCTCGTCACACTGCCAAAACCATAAAAATGTTTTCGTAAGAGCAAGAAATACCAGTTTTACCGTGGCCTGGGAACTCACCCGACAGGAATCCCATCGAAAATGCCTAGGAGTGCTTGAAACGGGAACTGGCTACAGAAAACATTACCATTAAGGTGCAGTTGGTAGAGAAAATCATTTATCATTGAAACTACAATCAACAATTAAAAGAGATTGTAACGGGAAAAACCTGAAAAAGAGGCCTAATTCCCATATAAGCCAGAAATCGAAAGATATTCAATCCCGTAGCTCTAAATCGGAGATGGTGTTGTTTAAAGGTAGTGAATTAACCCAAATAATTGTGTTCTTACTTGAACCTAAAGCTTAAATTTCAACTAAACGGCCTAAAAAAATACCTAAAGAGCGCCAGGAAACAATAAAACTAAACGGTGTAATTGGTCGACCTGCTTTACAAATACCCTGTATATACGGGTCCACTCCATGAACACCCTGTATATAAAAAAAACTCACGACATCATTCCTAATGGTAATAGATACTCTCAACTTACTGCAGAAGCTTATACCGGCTTCATAAACAAATAAAAAAAAAAATAAAAGTAATAATATCATAACATACAATAAACTCCAGCCTCTTTCTCTTGCTTCCATAACTGAAAAGAATGTTTCATGGCTATATGAAACTTTTAAACTATTATAAGCAAAAATTTAGTAATTCTCTGTTATTAGAAATTAAAAAACTGGAACAACTTATGACGGTACGTTACCTGAACATTAAAAGATAATGCTTATATGAATAAAATATCAAAACTGAGCAACACACCTTAAATTTATTGACAACTTTAAAACGAGTTCAATATAAAATATCAAAATGATATCATCATCATCTGCAAACATAAAATCAACACTTTAAAAAACTTACATAAAAAGGTGACGTAATTATACATGAACAAATCTGATGGACTAGTCATTACATTTTTAATATCACAAAACCAAACAGAATGAAAAATGAATGATTACTCAAACCAAATAAAGTATCATATGAAACTATAATTATATTGTTTTGAACAAAAGAAAGCCATCAAATTATTTTTAACTAAAGAATAATGAATTATTGGAAATAAATTTCTAAGTAAACTAATAGAACCCTAGGTCTTTTCCGGAAAATGTTTACAATGTTGCCCTAACTTAAATAATTACTAATTTAATCAGCGTACATAAAAGATTACAAAAATACAAACGAAACATTAATTACAGTTAAAAACATTTCTTACTCTAAAATAGTTTATCCTCGAATTTCCAGTAAGCTTTTACAACAAAACGGCCAAGGCTGACCAAATGACACAATTGGGACAGGTCGATGCTCGGCGTCGTTAAAATCACAAAAGATTTAAAACACTTCACTGGCATTTTTCACAGCACAAGTAACTTTTAATTTAAAACAGGAGAGAGTACCTTTTTACATCAGATGATGATAAAATGAATCCCGGACAGATAACTAAATTCTCCACAGTAACGAGAGATCTCTACAAATCTCGATGATACAAAACAGGCGATTAAAGAAATACACCACAATAATGGAATCGATACAAAGTTTACTGTTAACAAAGCACAATCCTCAACATTTGAGTTACGGCAGCTATACTGAGAAACAAATAATTAGAAAAATACTCTCTGCACACGTAAATTCGCAAAACATAATCCGACTAGCCGTCGTCGATACATTCCTTCAAAAACAGCTCTTGAGGGAAAACGGTACAAGTAATTCACAAAGAAAACTTCAAAATGGAACTCACGGTACGATATTACTTATGTTAACAAGGCGATAAGCGCGGACAGCGCGAAGCTAAGCCCCGAAGAGGCGACCTGCCCGTCCGGCGATTCAAACTCGACTCTCTCGAGGGACGCTAAAATGTTTAACGCATGAAATGATTCAAAGTAGTAAAAAAGCCGGATATACACTGCATTATGACACTGAGTATGTAAAAGATTATTAATCATAAATACGTATTAACCCTTGAAGTCGGATGTGAACCAGACTTTCTTACGAACATAAAAATGCTGAAGCATAAACAAAATTTCTACGAACTGATAAACTATAAAAATGTTTAGACGTCTACGAAACGATTCCGTATTAAAGTAGAGCACGTATGAACTAGTAATTTGAAACACAAGCCTTGAACAAAATATCTTTTGACAATATAAATAAGTCAACCTACGTTTCAAGATGAAATAAAATAATGAATTTGTACGGAACGCTAATGCACAAACGAGATTTAAAGCAGAGTCCGGATATGTACGCAATGTTATAAAATAATATTACAAGATAGCAGCAAACTACATCAACAGCATGCCCAGGCGGGTAGAGGCATTTCTACAAGCAAAGGATGGTTTAACACAGTATTAATGAATAGTTCACCATTATCTTAAGTATCTCTACTTGTATAAATGTTATAATACAGGTTGATGCATAAAAACATCCCACAAATTCTTCCTTGATTTACTGTTATAATGTAAAAATGAAAAATATTGTTTACATGGAAATTTGATTATCAACTGTCAATCTAGTTGCTGACGTGCGGACAAACAAACCATACAACATATGAAGATGAAGTTTAGCGTAGAAGTAAAGTGTGAAGTTCGAGGCTTTTTAAAAATGAAATGATCGTATTGAGCTATAATAAATTGTTTTAAAAATAAGAAAATTGCTTTAACAATTAACCAAATACGGTAGATTAAGAAATCTAAAGAGAGTGTTGTGGGAGACACGGACAAATTAGAAACCAGAGGTCGCAACTGCAAATTGTAAAATCTGCAGAAACGTAATATAATTAAACAAGCTGAAGAAGAGGATCCCCAGACGCAAAGAACATTGTCATTTGAAAATAATGTAAATCAAACAACTATTTGTCGTTTTTTAAAAAAATCCCATAAGCAGCTGGTTAAAAAACCGAAATGTCACCAAATCTCCAAAATGACGTAACAAAAGAGGTTAAAACGATCTTGGAAGATGTACGTGCGTCTGAAACACGGTGGATGGAAAAACGTCATTACATCAGATGAAACTAAGTTTTATTTACGTACCTGTAGGGGAAAACATGAAGTTCAATATGTTTCAAGAGAAAAAAACGATGTGACACTGCTGTTTTCGAATCTGTCGCGCATCCACAAGGCATAATGGTATGGGTTGGTTTGTCAGCAAATGGGCCGACAACGCCTATTGTCATTGAACCAAAAACTAAAATCTGTTCTTCCTATTATGTGAATAAAGTTCTGAAGCCTTTTCTTGGAGATGCTAAAAAACTGTATCCATCAAATGACTATATTTTCTACCAGGACTCAGCACCAGCACATCGTGCTAAAGCAACGCTCCTATTTTTAAGAGAACAAAATGTCAGCTTTATCGAACCGGAGCAACGGTTACCATCGTCTCCAGACTGCACACCCTGCGATTATTTCTTATGGGGTTACTTAAAGTCACAAGTAAATAAGAGAAATCTCAGAACTTTATGTGGCCTTCAAAAGGCAGTTCAGGATGAACTAAAAAAATACCCCAATCATTAATTAACAAAGCTTTTGCAGCTTGACCTAAACGTTGCAGGTTAATCTACAAGAATAGAGGAGAACATACTGAAAAATATTTTTAAAATATTGTATTCACATTCTGTTTAATAAATTTTCAAATTTGTGTTACTTTTTTATGGATCAACCTGTAAATGTATAAAAAACTTACAGCCATCTTTTAATGTCATTTACATATCGCTTTAAAACTTAAAAATCAAAAATTGTAGGGGCGAGTCTAATAAAGTGAGCAGGGGCTGTATATCCACTGTGGCACCTATGACAAGTTGCCTGATTTGCACGTTGTTGTGCCGGTCCTACTGCTTATAGATTTTTAAAATTCTCCATGTTAATTGTCAATATTAAGGCATACATCCATACCTTGAGACTGCAACTCATAGGCGATTTCACTGGCATGTGCAATATTTTAATCCCTGCGCTATTTCTACCAATTTAACAGTTCTAGGACTACCTATGTAACTCATAATAGAGTTGTTTTCTTAGTGTATTAGCATATAGAAATTTAGAAATCTGAAGATATTAGGTGTCTTGCTCCCTTAGACTCAAAAACAATTACAGAGAAAATTGACATAATGAGCTAATCTAATAATTCAGTCAGGGTATAGTAATCAGCAATGTATTCTACACTAGAACAGCACCACCCGTAGTTGTGGTATTGTGGTATCGACATCTCACCGAGTGTTCTACTATTCAAGTATGAATGTGTAACCACTGCCAACAGCATCTTCAACACTTGGGCATGTACCTATCAAGGTGACCTCTGTCTTGAGAATTTGCGAATTTATTTCTTTGTTCATGACTTTCGCAAAACGTTTAAGTAACTTCAGAAGAATTTCGCAAGCATGATAATTCGGAAAAAACTTCAATGTACTTCTTTTCAAAAGGTCTTGGCTGGTTGGTTGGTTGGTTTTTATGGGTGAGATGAGGGCTAGATTTGTTTTGGCTTTCGGTATTTATTTATGTCTGTTACTCAGACATATTAGTTAACTTTTGTTAAATTATTAGTATCAAACTGAATATTGCGTTCTGCTTGAGATAATATCTAAAAGTTTCTTAAAGAAAAACCAACTTAAATACTGTAGAAAAAGCAGTCATCAAAAAGATATAGCTGGTGTTAGGAAAATAATCGGCCTAAAAAATTTTGATTAAACAGCCCAAATACTTTGATTGGCTTTAAGAGCCCGAGCAACCCTAAAATTGATTTGTTAGAACTTTGTAAGTCTAAAAAACTCGACCGTCTCCACAAGATTAGCGATCAACTTGAGAAGTCCTTGAAACTCTTAGCGATTAAGCTGGGTTCAATTTACACCCGAATTTTAGAAAGGACTTTGTAGCAGTTCAATTACATTTTAGTTTTCATACTTTTAATTTGAATATTTGCAAAATGGCGCTTTTATCTTATGGATCATTGGTGGTTTACGAAACATAATTTAATAATAATAATAATAAAACACTTTAGTAATATCTAGAGAATCACCAATTAAGAACAGTCATGCCTACTTACTCTTTGAGGACCCTGGATATTTTATTCTACGCGGATTTTATTAAAAACATTCTTTTGCTTGTGCAGTTTAATTAACCTTTTAACGTTTACTGATTAAATCACTAGAAGATTAGGCGTACTGCCATATTCTTCCTGCGAAGAAGAAGCTTGAGGGCCACCTGTATAAAATACTTTTGGGTCCCCAATGAAAAATATTTTTGGGCCTCGGGCAAAAAACGGACCCAGGCGATCGACGACCAGACCGACACTGTCTGTGAAACATCTTCATGAACCGGGAAATAATCAAGATGAAGCTACAAAAATAATTACGGAAGAAAATGCCAGGGCAAAAACCTACAAAAGTGGAGCTTGAATTTGAAACATCTTTAGAGATTCAGAGTTCAATGATTTTCGGAAAGTATTTTTTTGGTGACCACACTGCTATTGAAGAAAATCACACCAATCTTACCGAAAATTGTTTTTGAATGTCTTTTACTGAAATCAAGCATTTACTGATTCAAATTCATACACATGGCGAAATAGGACAGGTATATGTATCGATTTAGGGGTGGGAATTTCCTGGCAACGAAAAGATAAACGTAGTAAGAAAAAATCAAAATCCGAATCATTTTAATATACCTAAACACATGGAATGCAATTATAACTAGGTGGCTAATTGATCTCGAGCAAAAGATGATTATTATACTTCATATAAATAGAAAACATAAAAAAACTTGAAAAGAGTCAGGTTTTAGAATAATTATGGTTCTGTTATAAGTTATAACAATCTAAAAATAAAAATTAATACTCACCAAAGTTGTTATGAAAATTATAAAAAGCGGGTAAATAAAAATTACGTGTTCATAATTATTCCAGTAGTCATATCACTAGTTTCTGTATGAAGATTTACTATAACTAGAAGCGAAGGGATCATTTTTTTGAAGTTTAACAATAAGAACAATGATGCCAATGATTATTACCAAAGGAATAATCCATGCAAACCCACAAGCTCCTGATGTTGTGATACCTTTTGCCCACTTCTAAAAAAGAAAAGATTAAAAGTAACTATTTAACAAAATATTATCTGCTTAGAAATTGAATATCTAACTAAAACATTTCTCAACCTACTGGTATCAATCTAGCCATAGTCGGATCAAGCGGTATAGGAGCTTCAGGTGGAGGTGGTGGTGGTGCTAATGTTCTTGTTGACGGTGCATTGAGTGATACTGTAGTTCTAGGTGATATTGATCGTGTTCCAGATCTATGTTGATGTGGATAAGAAACACCAATAATTTCCAAGTTAGTTGTTGGATATGGCGGACTTGTATTACTAGTTGTTGGATATGGCGGACTTGTTGTATTACTAGTTGTTGGATA
>VTPC01006231.1:40423-64663 GCA_011009095.1 Ignelater luminosus | reverse complement strand
TTGTATTACTAGTTGTTGGATATGGCGGACTTGTTGTATTACTAGTTGTTGGATACGGCAGACTTGTTGTATTACTAGTTGATGATGCTGGATAAATGTCATTAGAGGGGCACGGGGTGTTATTGACACGAGGCGATAATTTTCGTAACCACCAGACATCACCGCTTCGTATGACGGTGGATCAGCAAATTCCAAAGATGATGCAGGATGTATATCTGAGGCTGGAGGAGCACTAGGTGGTTCTCGACGGTAACTTGAAGATTCATCTGGTTCACTTAATGAAGCAGATTCATATGATATTAGAATAATCGAAACATCACCATCAATCGCTAACTGAGAAATATGATCGTAATGAATTCGTTGAGGAAACTCACAATAATCCCGACCATTAATTGCAATCTGAAAGAAATAAAACTCATTTTCTTTTATTGCTAATTTAGGCAATGCTTACCTTATAGCGACCAAATTTACATTTGAAAGAAATTTCGAATTTTCTAGCATGTCTAATTGGTGATGAAAGGATACGCTGTTCTTCACCCCATACTCCATGTTGTAATGAATTCAATGTAATAAAACCATCCAGTACATGCACAACGGTTTGTAAGGCTATATTCCCTCGGGATGTCGTAGTATGAGAACTACATTGTAGATTGATACAAAATCTGCAGCAAAGTATTTTTGTTTTGATTAGATTTAATAAAACTAAAATAACATGACAAAAAATTTGCATCACTCGCGTTTTTTTCCTATTAGTATATATTACCTATATGCAACCTTTTTTAAAATCGCTATAACGCGATGACTGCGATCGATCGATCAGAAACTTACTTTATTTTAAAAATGCATTTTTTGTGAATTGCGTCACGAAAAAAAACTGTAAAATGTATGAAGATCAAAATTTAAAAAATATGAATTCTGAAAATCTATAAAAAGTAGGTATAATAAAAAAGACTTAAAAATTTTAATAAATTTTGACTTGCTTAACGTAACCTATATTTTTTTTGTCATTTATATAACACAAAAAGAAAATAATAAAATAATAAAATTGTAAGATGATCAAATTATTATCGAAAATAAAACTGTCTATCACGCCATCTTTTTGAAAAGTAAATTACTTAGAAGATGAACGTTTGTTATTCGTCACTGTTACTACGTAATAAATGATAACAAAAAAATGTTGTGTAATTACTTACTTGTATGCAGCACTAGGTACGGTTCCTTCTATTCTGATTATATTTCCAGGGGTGAACCTTGTTTGTATCGGTGCGACATATGGTATGGGCTATAAGATAATAATTATGATACACAATGTTGGAAATGAGGTTAATCGATAATAACCTGTAGGAGTACTACTTACAGGATCGTAAATTCGTTTATTCATTATTGGGATATAAAAAATGAAATTCTGTTAATTCAATCCTACGTAATAATTATTATCTTACTAACTAATAAAACAAAATCGTAAAATGAAACGATTTTTAATTATTTAGTAAAACTGTGCAATTGTACGTGTCGTTCGTAAAATTATAAACAACTACTAGAATGGGTAGTATCGTCGCGAAGTCAAGGTTGTCTACGCTAACTGTATGTTAACTTGAATACTAAAAACTGATTAATCGAGGTGGAGCCGGCGGAGCTCAAGGTTGCTCAAGTACGTATGTGCAATAAACTGCTCGAGCATCTTGTGAAATCAGCATTTTGTGTCATAGACCAATGTCCCTCGATCCTCTTGTACTAATGACGGTTATGCACTAGGGTGGAACTTAACCATATAGTGAAAATAAAATTTTTTTGTTTTGATGTGTAATAGTAAAATTTGTTTTCCTTTTTGGATGCCTAAACTACCAGTAAAAAACTTTTATGTTAATTCATTTGTTTTCCGGTATATTTCAATATAAAGTAACGAAAAGTAAAAAACGCAACTCTTAGCTCATATTTGCTTATACGAGGGCGGTTCAGTAAGTACCCGTGTTTGACGACAGAAGGCGTTCCTGAGGGAAGTTGGTGTTATCATCGTGTGCTGCCATCTATCAAACGACGGTATAACAAATTGCAGACTGATTGATAGGTTAGTTTGGATTTGACAGCCATTTGAGTAAGACGTGTTTCGTGATTTTAGCTAAGATGGAAAAAGAGCAGTATCGTTCGGTAATTCGCTTTCTGTTTTTGGATGGGAAAAAATGCGAGGAGATAAAAGCAAAGTTGGATGCCGTTTATGGGGACACTTCGCCATCTATGACCACAGTTAGATATTGGTTCAACGAATTTAAACGTGGGCGAACATTCGTTTTTGATGAGGAGCGACCAGGACGCCCGGCAGACGTGGTTACCGAGGAAATCATTCAAAAAGTCCACGACATGATTCTCGCTGATCGACGAACGGAAGTGCGTGAAGTAGCAGAGGCCGTAGGTGTGTCGACCGGAACGGCAATTAATATTTTACATGATAAGTTGGCGATGAAAAAATTGTCGGCGCGATGGGTGCCGTGATTGCTAACGGTGGACAACAAGCGGATGCGGCTGTTAACTTCGAAGCAGTGTTTGGAGCAATTTAAGCGAAATCCGAAGGAGTTTTTGCGTCGAGTTGTCACCGTTGATGAAACCTGGATTCATCATTACACACCAGAAACTAAGCAACAATCAAAACAATGGATTTCTCCCGGTGAATCTGCTCCAAAGAAGGCGAAGATGGTTCCATCGGCCGGAAAGGTCATGGCGACGATTTTTTGCGATGCGAACGGCGTCATCCTCCTGGATTTTTTAGAAAAAGGAAGAACGATCACTGGACAATACTACAGTGAGTTATTAGACAGCTTCGACAAAAAATTGAAGGAGACACGGCCGCATTTGGCGAAAAAGAAGGTGCTGTTTCACCACGATAACGCACCAGCACATTCATCCGGAGTTGTCGCCGCCAAACTGTTATGAATTGCTGCCGCACCCCCCGTATTCACCCGATCTGGCTCCCTGCGACTTTTTCTTGTTTCCTAACATGAAGAAATGGCTCGCGGGAAAAAAATTTAGCTCAAACGAGGAAGTCATCGCCGAGATAGAGGCGTATTTTGGAGAGTTCGACAAATCCTATTTTTTGGAAGAGTTAAAAAAAATGGCAGGAACGTTGGGAGAAGTGTATATTTCTAAAAGGAGACTATGTTGAAAAATAAAAAAAAAATTTTTGAAAAAAATTGTGTCTTCATTTCTAACACGGGTACTTATTGAACCGCCCTCGTATTTAGCAAAACACTACCTAGAAATTACCATGAGGAGGTGGCTGCGTATCGACTTCCACCCTCCCTCCAGTCCTTTGTTATATCAGCTGTTCAACCTACAGGTTTATAGTCCTTTTTAGTGTTAAACTTTGGCATAACATTGCGAGACTTCAACCTCCCCAAGATAAAACCATTTCTAGCTTCAGATCCAGACACGACTGACGCGGCTTCCGTGACAATCTTGAAGCACCTTTCCACTGCCTGAGTATGACAAGGAAAACATGGAAAATCTGGTGTTTTTCCGATTTGTATCATATTTTTTACTTCTTCGTCAGATAAGTCCGACAAGACAAGAGGTTTCGTCAGTTTACAATCATTCCAATTTATTAAATCTATATACTCAGAAGCTTCAAAGTTAAGGGGAGGAATTTCAAATCTCCTAACACTTTTGATTAGGCTTGGATCTAGCTGCAAGTATCCTCCTAAGCCCAAGTTTTCTAACATGTCGCCGGGAATCAGTTATCATCGCCAAAAGTATATTTTCATGATATCCAAAAAAGGCATTCCTTTGAATGACTGAATCGATGATGTCTTTGTACTCTTTTTTCAGGTACCTGGAACATTTAATCATTTCCCACAAATGAATAGATCCATTCTTGCAAGAAGGTTTTACTTTAATGTTGAACCACTATAAATTTTAATAATATTTTCGGCAAGAACCTGCAAATTTAGAGGAGGAGCTTTAGAGGACACATATAAACGCAAAATTCTCTCACTCTCACCAACGAGAGTGAGCGATTTTTCCTGGGTTTCTTTTTGCTAAGTCTTGGGGAAATATTCCGCTTGACACCGCTTGACAAATCTCGAACAAGTACTTCTGGTCCGTACTTAAATCTTCAAAATTAACTTGTGGCAGCTGCGATTCAATTTTTTAATAATTTATAATTTTCACATCTTCACATTTTTCCAGTTGTTTTCCTATTGGCACAGAGAATCCTTTAGGACCCGTAGTTTTACCATCGAGTTGTTGAAATAAGTGCCTGAAGGAAAGCTCATTTGCATGTAGTAAGCAAATTATCCATTGTAAGGGTCTCTCTAGTCTTGTTTCCAATATTTTGATAACTCCAAATTTACGGCGGTTCCATCGCACCCAATTAGCTTCAAATTTGAAATGTCAGTTTTATTATTTTAAAAATACGCCAAAATTTCATTGGCTATATTATTAGCAGAGGAAGATGCTGGTGAAATACGACTGATATATTTCGTGCTGTTCCAAATTCTTTCTTTGCTTTTACCTTTGTCTTCTTAAAGTCAGTCTGTTAACAACCTTCTCTTTATTATTATCAGAAATAAGACCCATGTCTTCTAAAGTGGCGTTTGCAATAATAGTTGCTGCTCTGTCTGATATTCCTGTTCTTTTAACTGCCAGGGCAAGTGCAGGTAGATGAAATCTTTGAGCTCGTTTTTTCTTTTCAGTTCCGCTGTTAGTTAAGGTAGATGGTTGATTGTCAAATTCAGGATTAGTAGAGCTATAGATTGTACCGATATCTTCCAAGCTATCTTCTTCAAATGGCAAATCAGCCATCAAAACGTCACTTTCCTGTTTTAAAATACCTTGTTCCTTTCTTGATAATTCTTTTTCCCGTCTTTCGGCGCTGCGCATCATTTTTTTTGAAGTGTTTATATCTATTGATCCTATTGCCATCATCCTTTTATCTCTTTGGTCTTTGAGAAAATTGCGTTCTTGTTCTGGTACACGGCAAACTTTGGTGCATTTACACAAAGAAAAGTCTTTGCACTTACAGGAGCTTACAACAAAAAGTTTCTTTGCCGATTGCCTAAAATTTTGCGATTTTATATTGAATGTAGGATTATTCTTTCTGCTCTTAATACTTTTCTTTAAATTTCTACATTTGTCATGATAATCTCTGATCGTTTTTACGATTCGTGTATCAGAAACCGTTGGAATTGAAACTACGAGCCATATATTTTTAATTACATCAACAACAACCTGCGGTATTCCAGTTGTTAGATTTTAAGTTAAACTGAACCCACAAACAATGTTTCATAACATGTTCGTATGTTGGCAATACACGACTGTCTAAAGTTAATTGTTTTGGTTCACCCAACACAGGACATTTTACCAAATTTCTAGTTTTAGGTACGTTAGCAGACATTGTCACATTCGTCACTAATTGTTTATTAAAAATAATCGAAAAAACTAATAAACATACAAACACCACTTTGCAGTAAGTCGAACTAACCTGTTATGACTCGCTCTCAGGTAAAACAGACACAATGAGAGCCAATGTCCGCTGCGCCGACTAAGCTTAAATATGGCTACAGTGAAGTTTCACCATCTTTTGCATATAATCCAAACTAAACTATTCTTTTTATTATAGGAATCTAACACTACTTTATTTTACGTTTTCCATAATATAAACTTATTGATAACCTTAAAATAGTTTTAACGAAATTATTGTTTTTTTACATTTTTTTTTTGAAATTCAGAAGCTTTGCGGCACCGGTAAATATCATTTGAAATTTAAAAGCAAAATATTTTCGTTATATGGAGTTAAAAAGGAAAAGAATTTTCAGTACTACAAAATCAAATTCGAAACTTTATTTTTAACTTCCACCCTATTATGCACTCCTTTCCAACTACTTCTCTATCCACATTCATTAATAACTCTGTCATCAATCTTGTTGCTTAAACCAGCACCACTATACGCTGTCAGTATGCTCGAACTTTTTCGAAATATTTATTGGAACTTTATATGTAAAACCTAAAATAAATGCAGTTTGAAATATTGTGTAACATTGTTTGCCAAAGAAAGGTAACGAATAGTCTTAGGAAAGAGATGTCCAATTTGAGTAAAATTTTGGTCATGAGTATTTTTTGATCTTGGATGATAGAATGAGTAATTTTAAGGTAAGTTTCAACAGATTCAGATGTAAAAAAGTTTTTTTCGGTGTTTTCGGTTTTTTCTAATGATTTCAACAGTTTTATTATCTGAGCATTTGTTTCAATACCTGATGAGGTTAAATACCGATTGAATTCCACTGTGTAATTTCAGAGAAAATGGAAATTTTGTTAATTAGAAGGATCAAGTTTGGACTAGCCTGAACACTTTGGGCGCGGGTTGGCGCAGAGCAGTATTCAACCAAAATAACCCTTATCTCTTGTAGTGTCTTGCACTGCTACAATTGACTCGTTGCTGCTAGTCGGCTAGAAGATATACGACATCAAATATGCTCAAATTGTCACCGCGACGTAAATTAGAACTTTCTGTCTGCTACGTCCTGACTGCTTCCAATTTCTTTTTATTTGGTCATAAATATGTTCTAACCTCTTTCTCAGGGCTGCTGCTTGTGACGATGAAAATGCTGAGCTTTGCTGGCGTGTTACTATTTACTCAGCTTTTTGCACAAAACGAGACATTTCCTGAGGTGCTTCAAACGCCGTCCATACATCTCTGATAATTACGTTTGTACCTTTTACGGTTTTTCTTTTGGTGAATGCTCCTAGCTTTTCTTGTACGCTGCACGTTGAGCGTGACATGCAGTGGTAAAGGTGCTATCCTCCAAACTTGAGGTTAATATACGTGACGAGATCTCGCTTCTCCTATCTCCCCTAGTACAGCCTCTATCACTGGGGCACTGGTGAATGGCCCCCAACAGAACCGGGTGAACTCTGTTGAAGCGAACTATCATGGAACGAGGCATCAATGATCTAAAAGTAAATAAAGTCTTTATCGGCCTAGGACTTCGCCGTTGCCTTCTCCACGGAAGCAGTTACACAAGGAGTTTATTTTACGACAGTGGACTCCTTCTCTTGTGGCTTGTTCCACTTCATCAATGAATTAAGAAGTTCTAACTTTCGTTGCGGTGACAACTTGAGCATATTTGATGTCGTATATCTTCTAGCCGACTTGCTGCAACGAGTCAGTTGTAGCAGTGGAAAACACTACAAGAGATAAGGGTTGTTTTGGTTGAATAGTACTCTGCGCCAACCCGCGCCCCAAGTGTTCAGGCTAGTCCAAACCTGACCCTTCTAATTAACAAAATTTTTATTTTCTCTGAAATTATACGGTAGAATTCAATGAAAATCGGTATTTAACCTCATCAGGTATTGAGACAAATGCTCAGATAAAACTGCCGAAATCACCAGAAAAACCCAAAACACCGAAATTTGGCATTATTTAAATTAAATCGTCTGACGATCTTTCTGAAAACATAAGGCTGAGGAGTTAGAAGGACAAGTTTGACGAAGAATGTGAGGCAAAAAAAATTATCGATTTTTGCTGGCGAATATCTCGGAAACTATAACACATAGAAAGAAAATAAATATAGACGTCCTTGTAGGAAATTTAATTATTCTTTATTTTGTAAAGAGCACGTTTTACGTACGACGCACCGTTTCCGAGTTATAAGCAATATACCGAAAAAAGAAATTTTTCCACCTCCCCCTCCTGAAGCGACAGGGCTAGGGGTGGGGACTTTTAGTTTGTTTGTCTCCTAACTACCACTAATACATTCCTTAAGAGAAAAATATCTCTACAACCCCCTTTCGGGCATTCATTGACTTTTCTTGAGAAATCACGAAATTTATCTGAAAACTTCAGATTGCTGTAACTTCTGACCTGTCGTAGATAAATTAGTAAACGTTACATATTCTTGAAGAAACTTCAGTGCTCTACAACTTCCTGTCTGACGACTTTTCTGTAAAACATAAGGCTGAGGAGTTAGAAGGACAAGTTTGACGAAAAATGTGAGGCAAAAAAAGTTTTTCTAAAATTATCGATTTTCCCTGGCGAATATCTCGGAAACTGTAACACATAGGAAGAAAATGAATATGAATTTGTAAGAAATTTATTTATCTTTTATTTGGTAAGGAATACTTTTCACCGTACGACGCACTATTTCCGAGTTATAAGCGAAAAACCCAAAAAAGGAACCTTTCCACCCCCCCCCTGAAGCGGCATGGCTAAGGGCGGGGACTTTTAGTATGTGTGCCTCCTAACTACCCCCAACACATTCCTTAAGAGAAAGATTCTCCCCCCTTCCATGTCCTCTATAACCCTTTCGTTGACTGGACTAATTTGCAGATTGTTGAACTCATGTGATTTTTTTGTTACCCAGTTATTGCAACACTGCTTGTGTCAATAATGTATAAAAGGAAAATTTGCGAAATGAATAAACTGTATTAAGCATTTAGTTGCTTTTACTCTTAGTAATGTTTTGCCCCTAAAGCTTTTTTATTAGCTGAAAGAAACTGCGAGGTTGCAGTCTGAGCAGACAAACCATTAGAGGACACCCCGGACTAAGTCTGGGTAATTGTCCAACACGAATTTTTTCTTTAAAGTATTGCAAAGAAAACCGAAAAGAAAATATGTGCAAATCGCTGGGAACCTTGGTTTTTTTAATTTCTTTTTTCTCTAAGGGTGCCGTATGGCGGAATATAATTTTATGGCCTGCAAAGGTTTTTCTACATGATTTAGAGTTGGTCTGCTCACCATGAGTATCTCCAGATTCAGAAACAACGGATTCTCAGTCTGAAACTTTGGATGACTCCACTGACGACGACTCGACGCTAGCGATTAAGCCAAAGCAATACGTTAATTAAAAAATGGTTTGTTTATTAGTTTACTTGCTTAAAAAGTATTAAAGTATTTTATTCTACTTTTAAAGCAAACTGGAAATACGTTATAATATATCTAAGATTGTTCGAGAATTACAGTTTCAAAGCTGATTTTTTTATGCATTTTGTTAACAACTCACTCGAGTTGTAATTACTTAAATGTTCTAAACTCATAAAAGTCTCAACTCTCTATAATCAAAATAAACCATGAAATTATCAGCAACACTTTGTTTATTAATACTACGTCAAGTGTATTTTCCACTATGGATTACATTGAAAAGTACAACGTTGCAGAAGTATTATACATATTTATAACGGGTGTCCTAAAAACAAGTTATACTTGTTGATTTATTCATGTGCATCAGTGATTAGGTATCAACTGTCAAATAATTTGCACGAAAGTTTAATTCAGTGTAACTTTTGTTGCAAAATCAACTAAATTCACACAGGAGCAGAAAAAATTTTTGTCAGAAAGTTATTACAGAAATGGCAGGAGACTGAACAAAGGAGAATGATAGTATTCCATTGAAAACAGTTTTGAGTTTATAACAATAAAAAATTAATTTATGACATTTAGTTTTTGTTATTTAATAGTGTGGTATAATAAAGACATATGTTACTAGATAATTCGTGTTTTAGGACACATGTTAGAACATAATTATCATCCATTAGTATTACTCAATAAATCTTTAACCTTTAGAGATAAAATACAATGCGATAAATATATTCTGTACCAACATTAATATAAAATAATTATTGTCGACTTTCAACATGAAAATCGTTACGATTGTTGTTTTGTCCCTGACGGCATTTTCGCAGGTAATTCTTTGTATTTTACCTCTTAATATAGCTATATCTAATAGGTTGTTTTTGTTAGATTGCGTACATAAATAAATTTATTAATTTGATTTAAACAGATTGATGCTCGACCTATTCAAGAACAAGATGTTCCAAAAGTTATAACAGATACAGCAGAACAAACATTTTCCTGTGCCATTAAGTTAGGACCAAAAATTGAAGATGTACCAGTAGTTTATGGTAATGAGCTAGTTCCAGAAGACAATGATGCACTAAATGAATTGTGGCATTGTATCTGGGAGAAAAAGGGAATTATAGATGAGGATGGTGATATTGTACTAGACGCTTTAAATACATATTTAAGGGATTTATTTGCTGTTACTGGAAAAGATCAAACGGCACATAGAGATTTGACTTCGAATATAGCACAAAACTGCAAGACAGATGTTGAAAGTGGAGAGAATGAACATATGGCTGTAAAATTAAAAAATTGCATTGCTAGAGGGATAGAAGAATTTTTGTTTGCGGAAAACTAATAGAGAGTATTTGTAACACTAATATTTCAGCAAACGGAAATCCAGAATTATTTTGTTTAACAAAATATACTAAGGGTCAGGCTAGTGTCAAGTTGGAACAATAAATTAGAATATGAATTATAAATAAATCAAATTAAGTTCGATTAAAATCATAAGTGGATTCTACCAACGTCAGTTAAAATTTTCCAGGCATTATTTCATGAATTTCATTTTTCTTTGTCAGCATTTTTACAGATTTCATATTTCCTCATACACAACAGAGACTACTTGTGACAGTTTTTCTCATTGTAGCTTAAAATTTTAATTTTGCTGAATTATAAATAAGGACATGCAACGGAACATTCTTGAAAAGTTAATTAAACTTACATAGCCGCAGTTAAGTCTTATTATTTTATGCGGTATGAGAAACTCTACATAAACCTCTTATTACCTTAGCTAGTGAAATATTAGTTGTAATTTGTTATTTAAATACATTCTGTTTAACATGTTTGGACTGTTATTAAATACATTGATAACATTAACATTAATCGTAAACTGTATAGCAATACTTGACAGAAATTTAGTTGTCAGCTTTTTTAGATTTAAATCTATCGAAATTGGATATGTTTTTGATTGTTTTTCAATTATCGGTAGGCAATAAATCTAAAATGAATACATGTCTTTTATTGAAAAAGATTATTTTAGAGAGGGTTCAATTTACAAGGTATTTAATGAAAAATTACTTACGAATATCGCAAAACGATATTAATCAAGATTCAGTATTAATTAATATTCGAATTAATCGTGCTTATGGGATAGTTGCAGACGGTGATTGTGCAGATGTTAATAATTTGTTGAAACAGGTAAGTAAACAATAATTCCAAAGCAATATTATTTTTAGTTAAAGTTTATCATCATCAATCAGCTTTTTGCATTCACTGCTGGACATAGGCTTCTCCTATTTCCTTCCACTGCCTTCTGTCTTGAGCGCTCTGCATCCAATTTATAGTCATTCTCTTGATATCGTCTGTCCATCTTGTAGGAGGTCTTCCCCTACTTTCCTTCTTAGCTCTTGGCTTCCATTCAAACAGTCTTTTTGTTCATCTCCCGTTTTTTATGAGGGCCACATGCCCAGCCCAGTTCCACTTTAACTTAGTTATCCGGTATACAACATCTGTGACTCCTGTTCTTGCTCGCAGGTCTTCGTTCCTAATGCAATCCTGCAGTGACACGCCAGGCATCGATAGCTCCATTTTACGCTGGGTTATTCTAAGCCCTTTAGCAGATGCGATGGTTAGGGTTAAGGTTTCAGCACCATAAGTCATAACAGGTAAAGTGCACTTCTTGTTTTAGGCTTATTAGGAGGTTGCTTTTAAAAACATCTTTAAGTTTTCCATAGGCAGCCCAAGAGAGAATAATTCTTCTTTGCAATTCACAGGTTTGATGTCCCTCGATATTCGTATTTCATGACCGAGATATGTATACTTGTCCACAAGCTCTACTTTTCGATTGGTGATTACCAACAGCTATATTCTTATTTGGAACTAGATTTGCCATAAATTTTGTTTTAGATATATTCATTTCTAGTCCTACCTTAGCACACACTTCCTGAAAATCTTGCAGCATGATTTTAATACCTTCCAGATTGTCAGACAGTACTATGAGTATATCGTCTGTTAAACGCAAATTTTTTAGGTTTCGACCATCTATGTTTAAACCTTTTTCCTTCCAATCAAGCATTTTGAAGACGTGCTCCAAACGGTGTTGAACAACTTGGGTGACATAGTTTCTTCTTGTCGCACTCCTCTTCCGACTTGAATGGAATTGGTGTTTTCGTGCAATTTTGCGAGATGCTATATATTAGCTTTATGTAGCGATAGTCGACACGGCATTCTTGTAATGATTCTAGGACTGCATCCAGCTTGACAGTGTCGAAGGCCTTATAAAAGTCTACAAAGACGAGGACCGGCGGTTTATTTTATTCGATTGATTTTTCAATTATTGTTTTGATACTTTGAAGATGGTTGTTGGTTCCGAATCCACTGCAAAAGTCACTTTGTTCTATAGGTTGATAGAAATCTAACTTGTTTTCCAATCGTGTAGTATTTATTCTCGTGAATAGTTTATAGAGATAACTAAGTAGGCTTATTGGTCGGTAGTTTTCTAGTTCAGTTGTGTCCTCTTTTTTATGGATTAATATCACAATAGCGTTGTCCCACTTGTCTAGAATGGTGCTGTTAAAAAGTCACAGTCTTCTCCAGGAGGCCTATTGTTCTTCATTTTTTAAGGCTAAATTTATTTCGTCTAGGGTGATATCAGGTAATGCTTCGGACCCTTGGTTGATAAAATTCTTTTCACCCGTCAGTATCTCTGGTTCCGTATCCAGCACTAAATTTATTTCTTTTTTGCTTTTATATAGTAGACGATAGAAGTCCTCAAATACTTTCAACATCTCTTCCCTGTTTGTTGTGATGTGTCCTTGTTTGTTTTAAATCTTTGTTGCCTGCCTTTTCCCTTTTTCGAGTTTTCTACGCAGGACCTTCATGCTTTTATTGTTTTCTATTGTTTTTGGTTAACTGTTCTAATGTCTCTTCTGATTACCTTTGATATTTAATTGTTAATTTGACTTAACTTTTCGAAAGTGGTAAGCTCTTCGCTTCTCATTGCTCTTCTTTGTTGCATTTGTCGCCTAGTGGCTTTACTCAGTTTTGTTTCCTTTTGAGTTGTTGGGCAATATCTACTTTGACTTTCTAAGAGGGCGGTGGTAATGGTTTCATTTAAATGATTGATGTTTTCTTCTTGTTCAGCATCATTTAGCTTATCGGTAATGTATTGCTGGAATTCAATTAAGTCTGATGGGTTTGTCCATGGTTTGTTGCTGGCGGTCTTCCTAATCATGTTGTGTCGCTCTGTACCGACGTCAATTATTATTTTTGTTCGCACCTATTCTGTGGTCGCTTCCAGTAGCTAGCTTGTTTAATACTGTTACGTCTTTAATTATGTACTTTCTGTTGGTGATTATGAAATCAATTTCATTTTTTGTTCAACCATTCGGGTTTCACCATATCCACCTTCTGTTAGGTTTTTTTATAAAAGACACTGTTCATTTGGAATAGATTGTTTTGTAGCAAAAAACCCAGCAGTTTTCCTCCTCGATCATTTCGGCCTTCCAGTCCAAAATTTCCCAGCGAAACCTCACTAGCGTCCGACTTCATTCCTATCTTTGCATTGAAATCTCTGCCCAAGATAGTAAAATGCGTTGGTTGATCGTTAAGAGCAACACTAATATCGTCGTAAAACATCTGTTTCCTCGTCAGCATGATTTGATGTAAGAGCGTAGGCTTCAACGACCTCGACATTGTACTTGTAGTTTAATCTGAGAAGAAAACATATTACTCTTGTGGAGATTTCTTTTAATCACACAATGCTGTGTACCTTCTATGTATTAGAAAGCCGGTCCCTTCTACAGAGCTATCGTCGTTTCCTACATAATAGAAGCTATGTCAAATTTTCAAGGCGATAAACTGTTCGCCACGTCTTCTGACTTCACTGAGACTGACAATATCCCATTTTATATTTTCCAGTTCGCACTGAAGTTCAGTTAACCATTCTTCTGACAATAAAAACAGTGTATTGTATGTTGCAATGTACATTGTTTTAATCTTCTTAGATTTCACAGTTTTCTTCACCAGATGATTGTCTGCCCCCCCCTCCCAGAATCTTTGGGAGAGACTGATTGTACATCAGTGCGAGATTCTAAAGATTGTTTTCTACTCGCCTGGAGTATTTGAATTTTTTCAGCTGGTACTTTCTTAAGGGGTATTTAGCCGTAAAACACCACGCTGGCTAGGCGTTGGTGAGTATGTGTTTCAGCCGCCTACTCTGGGACAGACGCTGCTTGCAGCCGTCTATTTTGGGTCAGGCGCTGCAGTATTTCCTAGTTTTGGTCCGCTCCAACTATTTTATTTCTCCGATACCACCTATATATAGGAGGCATTCTCCAATCCGCCACCTGGGGAGGTGCCCGATGGAGGACTAGCAATCCCATACGGTTAAAGTTACTAGTGAATAAAGACATCAAAAGGCATTGAAAGATTAAACTTACAACATAATTACAGTAGCCGGGACAGGCTCAAGTCTAGCAAATAGGCCTTCAGATATCCTTTTTATTAACTCCTCAGTATTCCCTAAATTACCTCTAGCGCTGACTTTTGTTCCTCTTTCTGTTTTATGACCGAACCTATCTGCCTTTCAGGCAAGAGTACTCAACTCCTCCCTTGCTAGGATAATGGCCTAAAATATTTTAAACTTCATTCTCTCAAAAGTCTCTCACTTGTCGAAAAAGTGGAAAGACGTTTCATTGCCATTCCCACATTTAAGACATATTTTCTTAGAATGCGGTGGCATGTGGGAACCCCAATTAAGAGACGTAGGGTTCTCCGGCTCTTGCTCATTAGCTAGTTCAGTTTTGACAAGTTAAAATCGTTTATATGGTCCTTCGTCTAACGACAGTCACTGCCTCTTGATCAACTTGCCTTTTGAGTTTCATAAATGTATATAGTTTAGGGCTGATGCGATCTGTACTTGTCTTCTTGAAATCCCTAAGAAGAATCCTGATTTTAAACTGGTGTTTTCGGTTCTGGCAAGTTCATCAACATTCTCGTTGCAGTGGATTAACTTCCTTTTTTTTTGTTCCGGCATAACACACCGTCTGATCATCGGAGCAAATGTAAATCGTCGTCCTCTCTTCATCTCATCATCAACCACCGGTAGCATGCTGTAAACTTCCCCCTGGAAGACCGGGTATGTTTACCCAAGACAAGACTCTATTGCATACTCATTTATACTTGTTAGAAGTTAACCTGTCCTCTCTCCTACTGCTCCTTAATTTGGATTTTGAAATAGTACTTCCTATGCAGCCTTGACCGATCGTTTACCTAGGTTACCCTGTAAGTGGACAAAAGACCTTGTTTTTCTACTACATGGGCTACTCCGGCTTGTTCTACGTTTATTCCTTTTTTAAGCCATGGTCTTTTTTCTGATTTAAGTTAGAGGATCCGGTAGTTACTGCGACTGTAGAGGTCACTATTCTTGCATTGGTTCTGCCCAAAAAGGTTAATAGTTGTATCCCAGCCAGTTTCTGGGCAATCATGATGCGTTCTACACTAGAACACCAAATCACTGAGCCATATTGTACCGTTGGTCTGATAATATCAGTAAGAGCCAATACGATATCTAAATATTAAACGTAGCACGGCCAGCTTAATTTTCTGTCCAAGGCTATCCCTAAGTACTTAACCTTCTGTAGAAGCGTTATAGTTTTCCGTACAATATGAGTTCTTTTAAGCCTTTTATTTTCTTTTTCTTGGCGAAGAGAATAATCTTAATTTTAGATAGCATCTTTAAATGGCCTTACTGGCTATTTTCATTTGGTTACAGACAACGTGTAGAAAGCCGCAGGTAACTAGCACCAGTTCGTCATCTACGTATGCCTGTACACAGAAGATGTCCGCTATTAGACGCTTCAAGAGACCATTCATTGTTGGATACTATAAGTGAAGTGATACAAAGTTGCCTTAAGGGCAACTTTTTTGTACCTCGGTAACCAAGTACCGTTATGCCTCCCCCCCCCGCGTGATTATATTGTGTGCTCCTCTTACAAAGATGCATTATAAATTTTGTAACGCTGTAGTTCTTTATTTCTTTATAAACCATAACTGAGATAAAACTGAATCCGACTTGGTACTGATTGAATTACCCACCCGAACTTCGAGACTCGATTCAACTAATAATACCAGTAAATTCTACCATCAATTCAAACATTCCCAGAAATTTGCTCACGCCCATCAAAACTCATATTTCGTCATTTCCAATAATAGAAATAAACTCATTCTTCAAGGTTTTGATTTTGCATAATAACATTGACCTTGTGCATGCTTCTGAGGCTATTCTGGTCTCTTCGACGACCCTGTACTGGCATCTAGAAAATCTCAAGATTTTTTTCTTTTTGTCATAATTGTTCTTCGTCGTCTTCTGCTGTTTATCGATAAGAAGCTGATTTTAGCGATTTCAGTAAAGCCATTACTACAGTTTGACTGTTCTATTTACGGGGTTGTCATCCGGATCGCTCTACTCGTTTTTGTCTAACTAGACACAACACTTTATTCTTTAACTCCATGTGTTCTGCAGAATGAAAGCTGCAGACCTTTAAGCAACAACTTCAACTTCATCTGACCGAAGAGGAGTTAAAGAGTTACAAATAGCTCCTAAAGCTACTTTTTGCCGGCTTTTCTTCCAAAAGCAGAAATCAACAACGATGATGGTGATGTCGAGCACATCGATCCTGATTGATCGGCTTCAGCATGATATGACATTTATACAAACAATAAATTAGAAAAAAAGGTGTTTACTGACTTTGCAGGCCAAAACTGAATATCTTTTTATGCATCCGTTGAATCGGTATGCCTCCAAACACAGCGTGAGTCGTGGGAGCATTAGTTACACCAGTAACGTAGTCTAAGAAGTAGCGGTGATAGATTGCAACCTTACCATAAATATTCATATAATTCTTGTAATAATATTTAAGAATTCTGTTAGTTTTTTATCATATTTCGTCAAAATTAGCTTCTCGATTTCCCTTTTATTGAAATAGAAAAATCTTAACAAAGTAATTTTAAATCAAATACATCCAGGCTTCGTCCAGATAGTAAACACGTTGCAGGAAGTTTCCATTTTGTAGGGCGTGAGATCTCAGTACATGATTGTCATTATTTTGACTTGGTGATAATGTGAAAGATTTTAAATCAATATTTCGAGCTTGCCCTTGTTGAAGGGAAAACGAAACAAGCCAAAATCTTGGCAAAGTGATTTAGATCGTAGCTTTCAGAGCTTAAGCAAGTGTCATATACCTCCGGCAAAGCATGTATGAAACTTCTTCGAATATGTCTGCTGAGAAAAAATAAGTGACAGTTGGTATTGATTAAGTAAACTACTCTGTGAGTTAAATCGTTAAAATCTAATAAACTACTTACGATTCAGTTTTAAAAAAATAGCTTTGTTTAGCAGTCTTCTTTGCGAGAGGTTTATATGTCAGCAAAATTGCTGATCCCGTAATTTTGGTCGCAATAAATTCTGAAACCTGACTTGGAAACGCAGTTGGAAGATCACTTGACTTGTTCTTTGTTTACCGTATGAGAAAAAGTAGTAACCAGTGGTGTACACTCAATCTTGCTTTACCTCGTCGTTTTCTCAAGAAGTTGGCTTTTTTGGATTATGTAAAAATTTCTAATTTATCAAAATGCAGAATGCAAAAGTGCATTTACTGAGCTAGTGATACAAATAATAATACCTTCACGATCTAAAAGGTAGGGTTTCATGTTGATGCCTAAACAGTGGTGAACTTTCCGCGTATTAATCTTTAAAACAATGTCTCGTTCCATTTTGAGCATTAGTCTTGATTCAACTGGACAAGCTTAAACCAATCGTGTTGATATCCTACCCAGATGAGAAACTTAAATATTGACTTTACCACAATTTGTTTATTTCTACTAAGTTTCTTCTTCTTTTTAGGCTGAAGATTTAGAATTATTTCACGACGTGCAGCGGTGGCTGGTAATAGCATCAAACGAAAGCGTATTATTAAAATTCTCCAATATAACTCTAAACATAAACAGCGATTTATACGTTGCTTTTCCTGCTTTCTCCAAACAACACAAAGTAAAAAACTGGACAATAGCTGACGTGTATAATCCAGCTTACAGACATGGTGGTGCATTAACAGTGCAGCGTCTAGGTTATTATAATGTCTTAGAAGGATTTAAAACCACTACCATGAAAGCAAATAAATATTGGCGACGCAGAAATATGACTGGCGTCACTTTTAAGAGTATGGTTGTGGTATGATGATATCGATATTATATTGAAGGCACTAAGTATGTATAAAAATTTTCTTTTGTGCATAGTATCGACAAATACCAGATATGTCATTAGAAGAATATCTTCATTCTGATAAGAACCGAAAAATAGATACCCACGTGAGATTTCAAAACAGACTAATAAATGATTGTCAGCATTTCTACAATTTCAGGTATCTATCAGGTTTATCTTTTAAGATTATCTTTCCACATATTATCTCTTTTCAGTACGACACTTTCATCGACAGAATCGTGGGGTTATCCAAACGCCGAAGGAATATTTGATGGTTTAATAGGAGCCTTAAGTAATAAAGAAGTTGATTTTGGTCGGGCCGCTGTGTTAGTCAAACAAGAGAGAGTACCCATACTTGACTACAGTAGAGGTCTTTGGAAGTTTCGGTAATAATTACATCATGTAATTTCTTAACCTTACAGTTAACCAAACTGTTCAAAATGATTAAAACATTGAAAATAATAAGATTACTTAATGCTTAATCAAATGCAATTAAAAGATATGTATATAGCAGCGCTTTGAATATCAACGTGAAGAAATCCGAGTAAGCTCTGGTAAACAATGAGAGTAATTGCAACTTGTGGTGATTGATAATTTTTGTCACTAAAAGTCTATGACCTCCTTTTTCTAGAACTGCTATCATCTTTCGCCAACCACATTTTCAATCCTTCGGACGAGTATTTCTGCATCCCATGTCTACATCCGTATGGATTTCTACCTTGGTATTAATTTTCGTAATATTGCTGGCATTAAAGATTAGTCAAAAGTGCGAGATGAATGCTGTACAAACTATTAGAGATTCATTAGATCATGCTTGGAGCATGCTAATTCTTTTTATATTAGGCGAATTATGTCAACAAGGTATACTCAGAAATTGAAGCTTTCTGCATAACTTAATATCATCAATATTTAAGGCAACTCTCTAAATCCTACTTTGATCTGTGGTCGCATAATAACAATATCAATTTTGATATTTTGTCTGTTATTTTACCAGTTTTATTCAGGAATAATTGTGTCGTCTTTGTTGACAAAACCTCCACCAACAATAAAAACATCCAAGGACCTGCTGGAAAGTCCATTAGGATTCGGTTCTGATAGTGTACCGTATTTTGTGGATTATTTTCTTGTAAGTTATTCAACGTTCTAACAAAATAATTGCATATTTGTGTGTTAATAGAATTCAAGAGATACCATAGCAAAACAATTGTATAAAACAAAGATACTAAAACCAGAGAATAAGACAACACTTTATTTGCCTGAGTATGGATTAAAACTAGTACAAGAAAGTAGCTTTGCGTACCAAGTCGAGATAGTAGCCGGATACAGTATCATTAGAGATACATTTTCTAATAAAGCTATATGTGAATTAGGTGAAATAGTAATGTTTCCTTCAGACACGCTTTTGATGCCTTTACAGAAGAACTCACCTTTCCGTGATATGTTCAGCTATTGGTAAGTAGCCAGGTATTTTATGATTGTATATTTTTAATCTATCTGTTAAGTGTAGTCTGTTACAAGAAACAGAGATTAATCAAGTTAGGTTTATTTTAAAAATATACAACTAGGTTTTGAATTTTTAAAAATTTATCCTCTGACTGATAACAAATAATGAGACAAATCTAGACTTGTGTAAGATTATATTATCATTGTAGAAAGAAAACAAATTCCTATCCAAGGACAAAATTTAAATATATTTTAAATTTTAAATTAAAAACAAAGTTTGCAGGCTTCAAACACAACTTTTAGAAGCATCGCTTTCTGCAATTCTTAATTAAGTCTTGGAGCTCTGAAATGACAGCAAAACTTGCAAATTAATTTACACAATTGTGTATTGTTTATCAGTTTCCACCATTAGCAGCCATTCTATTTATTTTAATACCATTGTCTTTTACGTTCTCTAGCGTGTCCAATTTATTGCATATTAAACATCAAATAATGAGCTAAACTGCATCTAAAGTGCATAAGTGGACCAGAAATTAAAATCGTCTACGACCTCATGTTTCTTGACTCTTACCATTTTAAAAACATGTTTTGCGCAAAGTATTTAGCTAATTATTATTAAATCGCCAAAACGATCGTTAGAATTAATATTAAAATTACAATCGCAAAATCATATATAAGCCCAAATCGCTTAAATTGACAATCCTAGTGAAAAAGTTGTTTTTATTAGTTCAGCTGCCGTTTTACTGTATGTATCTCATTTTATTAACAGAAAACCTAACCTAATAGTAAGCAGAACTTGAAAACGATTCAAAATTATGTTTTATAATTTATTTATTATCCGACTTTTTAACCACGTTAATGGTAGAGTCGGATATAAAAAAAATTGTTCTTTCTACTTTCTAGAATTCTTGTTCTATAATACACAATACTGTAGAAAGTTGTTGATCATTTAAGTAGTTTGCAAGATTTCCTCCACCTGAAAAAGAAAATAGTAGCGCTACCTAGTATTATTCAGTGTCATCACAATTAGTTATATGAGATGCAGGAAACTGTAAATTTTAATCTAAATAACTGATGTTTTTGTTTTACAAGATGTAAATTTGACATCACGCATTACCAATAATTTAAAATTTTAAAACAATTATAAATCACAGATCTCATTCTAATGTATTACTACTTGAATGTTATTTTTAGCCTACATCGTTTAGAGGAACACGGTATTGGTCACCGCCAAAGATTATTTTGGAGTGTTCGAAAACCAGACTGTTTAGAATCTTCTAATTCCATCGAAATAGAAGTTGATTTAAAGGAAATATATCCTGCTATCGCATTGCTTTTTATTGCGATTATAATAAGTATGGCGATATTGATTTCAGAAATACTGGCGTCAAAAAGAAATAAGAGAAGAAACGCCAAGACAAAGTTATTTGTGTCGGCCTGAGTTTTCGTTTCATAATTAGCTGGAGTAACAATGATATACTATTGATATTTAATTGCAGCATGTAGCAGTGGTAGCTGTATATGGGAAATTAAATAAATTGCTAGCACGATTATAACATTTTTATTTAAAATTCGGTTACAATGGATAATCTGTTCTCCTGATTGATGCAGTCGTAATTTGTTTTTTTGTAAGATAGTAGTCAACCAGTCTGACATTCATCTATTATCATTATTATTTATTACTGTTATAGATTATTGAATAAAGAGTTGATATGGTTGATTAAAACATTATATTTTTTGTATTAGTTACTATTTAAAAACTAAACAATAAAACACGGCGAAGTAAATTGATGGAGTTGAATGACAGTTGTAATTGTGACAGTTATAAACAATTTCAAGATTTTCAGTTACATTTTATTTGAATTGAATTCGACTGCAATAATGGAGTTTAATACAGTGTGTCCACATTTCGATGCTCACTATTGGGATCTCGAAAATCGTAAAAGATACGAAGTCGGTTAAATTAAAAAAGATTTGGCTATTTTGGAGATCAGTTTACTTACTTACTTTAAAAAAAGTAGATTTCTCGATTTTCGTTATTATTTTTTTCTTTAATTTATTTGAAAAGATGTCGAAAACTAAAACCCACTTTTCCATTGCCGCTTTTTGTGCTCTATTAAAATACGCTAACAAAATCTCTGTACAATGTTTCGGTTTCGAGTAACTATCATCTACCTCATTTTTTTAAATAGGCGGAAAAACAATTGAAAATTGTTTTAGATAGCTCTTGTTGTCACGATTCTAATGATGTAAACATGATAAGGTTATTTTGGTTATGAGGCTTGGCACAACCACCAGAAGTTTATGCTGCACTTAAAATCTCACGTTTACACATCACGTACCCTACAACGTAAACTTCGATGAAGAAAATTTTTAAAGATTCAACCCAAGGGATGACTGGTATTGGTAAACACTATTACTCAACAGGACATAGAAGTAACATTTCAATTTGGCATAATTCATACCGAATAAGAGGCATAGATTCCACAATGAAAGAAAAAGTTGCAAAGCTACTAACTAAAGATAAAAGGACACAAACCTACAAATCACGTAAACGTTTTGGTGGGGAGACAATAGAACTTTTGTCTTTATTTTACATTAAATACATATAAAACCCCCATTAAAAGTTAGAACAATTTTACATTTCCTACTTTGAAAATATTAATATTTAAATCAGGATAGCATGTTGAGCCGTTTGTTTTTCGTACTTGGCATTGCTATTAGATGGCGCCTTAATGTTTTCATGTTGCTAATGTTGCATGAAATTAAAGACACACACTGATCAATAATAGGTCTATCGGAAACAAGAACATGTGGCAAAGCGTGCATCACACTGAAAAGCGCACATATCTTATTCTACAAGGGAAATGACACTAACAAAATAAATGGAGTATCCTTATCAAACAAAATGCAGCAAAAAACATTACACAGTTTAGTTGTATATCAGAAAGAGTAACATCTATCAATGCCAAAAAATTAATAAGAGATATACATGCAAAATAATTCAAGTCTACGCTCCAACAGCATATCATGAAGACAACGAAGTAGAGCAATTTTACGAGGATATCAATAAAGCTGTACAGTGCCATCCAGCCTACTACCTTTTATCATCGGCGTATTAAATGCAAAAATTGGAATTCGACAAGATAAAAACGAGAACGGAATGGACCCTTTTAGATTAGGAACACGAAACGAAAGAAGACAAACATTGGTCAACTATATAAGAGAGAGCAACTTGCATATAATGAATAGTTACTTCAAAACGTGGAAGAGTCCTAACGGTGTAACGAAGAATGAAATAGACTGCATTATAACTAATAATAATAGAAGTACAGTCTCAGACACACAAGTTATAAACACCATAAGTATGGGAAGTGACCACAGAATGATACGAGCAAAAATACATTTTAACACAAAGAAAGAAAGAAAGAACCCAAATCCTGAAGCCAAAACAGGAGAAGATAAACATCTAACTGTTGAAGACAAAAATACTGGAATATGAAAGAAAACTCAAGCAGCATGAAATTTCAGAAACACCACAATCACTAAACTCTTTAAGCACACAAATAACCCAACACATTATGGACTCAGCACAAAGTACAGCAAAGCAGGAAAAACAGAACACCCAGAAACTGCCTAAGGGACAACCGACCTAATCCGAAAACGCAGGAAATTGGTGCAAGCAGAAATAGGATAGAGATAACAGAACTAAACAAAACAATAAGAAAAAAAAGAGAGAACAGAAATAAGAAACCATAGAAATAAACAAATCCAATAAACTCTGGAAAATGGAGATTGACCAAACCAAATAACAAAGTCATAACACAAACAGAAGATATAAAGGAAGCAACAAAAGAATTCTATAAGGCTCTTTATCAAAGCAAAGTAAATTCACCTGAAGGAAAAAGCGACTCAGAAAGACAATTAGTTAGAAACGTAGGGTTTGAAGAAATTCCAGATATCAAGAAACAAAAAAATCTTGTATTTATTAAAAAGAATGCCAAAAGAAAGAGCGGCTGGAGATAGTGTAGTGGTGGAATTACAACGGTACGGAGGAGAACCAATATTACAAATACTAGAAACACCGTATAACAAATGTCTGCAATTATGCGACATCTCCAAGGACTGAAACAACGCTCTAATGGTCGTTCTGTTTACGAAAGGCGACAACTCGCAACTCAACAACTACAGGTCGATTAGCCTACTCTCAGTACTATACAAGCTATTTACAAAAATAATAACGGAAAGATTGACAAATAAACTAGACAGTTACCAATCACGCAAGCAGGCCGGTTTCAGAAAAAAAAAGAAAATTTATGACTAACGAAGATCAAGAACAAAATACTGCAACTCTATAGATGTAGATGACACAGCCATCCGGTTTAACTAAGAGATGGCGCCAGCGAAAAGTACGCAGCCCATTAATTTGACACAGATGCCATTTTGTTCGTCTGACATTAAACAACAAACACACACAAGTTGAGTCCGCCAAAAACTAGCGTCTTTGTTTTATCGTTCAGTGATCATGTCGAGTTTCGTGCCTGAAAAAGAACATTTGCGGCACGCATTGCTTTTTTTATTTCATCAAAAGAAAAAGGCTACTGAAAGTCATCATTTGCTGGTAGAAACATATGGTGAACACGCTCCATCGATTAGAACATGTTTCACATGTTCTAATCGATGGAGCGTGTTCACCATATGTTTCTAC
>VTPC01006231.1:0-40023 GCA_011009095.1 Ignelater luminosus | reverse complement strand
CGGTAAATGGGTCCCAAATAATTTGAATGAACGTCAAATCGAAAATCGCAAAGTCTCTTGTGAAATGCTGCTTCAACGCTACGAAAGGAAATCATTTTTGCATCGAATTGTGACGGGTGACGAAAAATGGATTTATTTTGAAAACCCGAAGCGGAAAAAATCGTGGCTTTCACCTGGCGAAGCCGGTCCATCAACACCAAGGCTAAATCGTTTCGGCAAGAAGACCATGCTCTGTGTCTGGTAGGACCAGAGCGGTATTGTGTATTATGAACTTTTGATAATTAATTTAAACCACGCATTAATTGAAAGACGACCGGAATGGTCCAGAAGACATGGCAAAGTGATTTTGTTACACGACAATGTTCCGTCTCACACAGCAAAACCAGTGAAAGACACCTTGAAATCGCTCGGATGGGACATCCTTCTACATCCACCATACTCCCCAGACCTCGCGCCATCTGACTATCACCTCTTCGCATCAATGGGGCACGCGCTCGCAGAGCAGCACTTCAGCAATTTCGAGGAAGTTGGAAAATGGCTTGACGAATGGTTTGCCGCAAAAGACAAGCAGTTTTTCTAGCATGGTATTCATAAATTACCTGAAAGATGGGTGAAATGTGTCGAAGCCGATGGCCAATATTTTGAATAAAAAAAAATTAATTCCCCTTCAAAATTACGTGTTTTTTTACCAAAAAACCGGAATAAACTTATGCATACACCTATGTACAAAAAACTATTTCATATATACAGGGTGTTTGGTTCACCGCCGTATATCTGAAAAGGGGTGGTAGAAGACATGATTTGGAACTTATCTAACCTAATATATTATTATACAAAATGTCACGGTTTTTGAGATATTGTCATTTTTCATAATTTCACCCAATTGGACGTATTTCCCCATTTAAATGTGAACACCGCACTAGAGGAAACTTGAGAGAGATATCGTCCTTTAGACAGCTGCCTCAGGGTCTTCCACAGGAAGCAGTTTTATTCAATATAATGATCGACGATTTGAAAACTGCTATTGAAAGCATTCCAGGAGTTCGGTGTTTACTGTATGGTGACGACGACATTTTGTGGGTTACAGGTAGCAATATGAAAAGTCTGCCGCCATAGAAGTAGTCAAAAAACTGAGTGGACGACAATAAACTTACTGTCAGCACCGATAAAGCAATCTTCCAACTGTTCATGATGTTCACTTCACTTCATAGTTGAGTATAACATACAAAAATGTGAATTTAGAAAGAACTAACTTCTCAAAATATCTTGGAGTTTTTTTGGATTCTAAGGTAACATGGTCAAGTCACATTAGTAGTGCATATAAAACATGTCAGACCAACCCTCGAATATGTCAGTAAAGTAGTATCTCTTGATAGCTGAAGTAATCTATAAAAAGTACACAATAATGCATTACGAACTAAGCCAACTCCAGTTGCCGCTATGCAGGCACAAACAGGCATAGAACCTCTTAAGGCCCGAAAAGAAAAGATTACTCTCAAATTCCTCAAAATCTTCTCCTCTCACGTATGTAGACTCATTTCGTCAAAAACATGGCGTAGAACTAGAAACCCCAGAGCCCCTTTAAATGCACCATAGAGTTCTTGAAAAACTACCATCAGTCAGACTAACGCTTCTGGGCCACAACTCGAATAAGTCAACGTCCCTTCCAGTCAAACAGCAGTAAGACGCAATACACATACAGCATCTGGAGACCTGTACCGAACTGTGGCCGACATTTTCCTCCGCACCTTATCATGTTTGTACTGGGAGGCATCAGCCACGGATGGGCGTTGAATAAACTGAAACTGATATTTTCTTTTAACAGTGAAAAACGTGTTCTTGGGAATCGTCTTAAAAACATGCTAGCTGGTGAAACACTCGTTGTAGTGTGGGGTGCACAACGACAATCAAATAAAAAGCTTGTCAAAGATTACTGAATATTTGTATTAGTAACATTCTTGTTTAAATTTGCTACCGATTTTCTTAAAGCATTTTTAATAATTTTAACCGCACCTTCTGCTTTTTCGTTCGATTGAAGATGAAAAGGTGAATATGCGGATCTCATGTTTTTTAAAAAACCCCCCCCAGATACAAGCTGTGTTCCATTATTAGACACTATACATTTGGGTAAACCATATTTAGCAAACAATTATATTAAAAGTAGTCACAGAAGTTACTAGATAACATTTGAAATAACACTACATTGCAGAGATAGACATGCAGTACATTCAAGGAACTAGGTTACAGCATCTGATTTATATTTTAATATAGTACCTAATTCTAGTATAACCGAGTTAGGGTATGAAGAAAATATGAATAGGCAATAATTTGCTCAGTCTAGATAGAAAGATAACTATGAACTGTTGAAGTGATTAGTTGGTCAGTGATCATGTGTGTCATAAATTACCGTAATGGTCGCACAAACTTCATCTTAGAATACTACTAACATCTCTGTGTGTAAATACTTGGATGTTTTAGTAAGTTTTTAACTTGTAATGTCTCATGTATAGTATATCCCCGGATTGAGTTTACAAGAGAAAAAACTTTTTATTATTGATTTTCGGCCAAAATGTCATTTTTGATAAAATCTTCTGCTTGTTTCAAAATCTCCAATCATGGTAATATAATTTTGATGTTACCAACAATAATGAAGAAAATCTAAAAAACGCATTGTTTTAGAATAAAAAACGACTAAGTTCTAAATCTACTCGAAAATCAGATTGCCATGTTCGAACGGCACCCATAAAAATAGCTAACACGACTTTTTAACAAATTTGAAGCTCAGTCGCTTTTCTACTAAAAAATAATATGCGTTTTCCAAAATCTTTTTCATTATGATTATTTTTGATTTTCTAAAAAACAAAAACTTTTGCTTCACTTAATACAACCAATTCAGTAATTAAAGGTACAATATTAGTATAGAATATGAACTAACACTAAAAAAACAACAAACTTAGCTTTTTAATAAACTAACTGAACAATGATAATGAATGATAATATGTTGCGACGAAACAGTTGATTATTAGAAAATGTGGCCTTATCGAAAAAGATAATATTATGATGAAACTATGAGTTTCTCCTAATTTTACTTCCCATCTACAAACAAAAGCCGAGACGTTTTGCATAATCTTCTGACTCCAGAGTATGATTAAAAATAGGCTTGTATGAACAGATTAGCAGTTTCTTCAAAATCCTTTGAATGTGGGACTTGCTGATGCCTAGTTGGAGCGATTGTCTCACCAAAGAAAGTTTTGGATTTTGTTGCACTGAATCTACAACTAACAGAGTAGCAGCATCTTCTTCATTGTGTACTTGATTTATTCTCTTCAAATTATTTACTCTTATCGCCCGTACCATAACACTGTATTGGATAGGTTTTTTGTTGTAACGTTAACATTTCTGCTAAAGATAATCCTCCCATTTCTAATTTTATACAAAATGTTCTTAAATGTTTTTGGGTCCAGTTGGCTATGAAATCTAATTTTGATGTGCCGCCTTGTTCATTTATTTCAACAGCTAATACGTATTTGTTTTCTGTCATTTGTTAATTGTAAATGGCATTGTCCCGCATTTAGCAATTTAGTTAATTTTTATTTATTTATTATTATTATTCATTTATCTAAGCTTTATTCATTTTTGTGTTAAATGTGTTAAAAATTTTTAAAAGTTATTTCTTAATTATTGCTCTTTAAAAAACATAAGATTAGGCAACCATCATAACAACGATGCAATGCGTGTAACGTGACAAACATTCTAAGGCATATCCCGTTTCTTAAAAGATGACAAATGCAGCGGCAAGCATGATTTTACAGCCTACTGGACCAGAAACATTTATGAACACTTTATATACTTACCAAGTAATAAAGTAATATAATAAATCGTCTTAGATTTAAAAAAATTTAACGGTTAAGAAAGTTTTTGCAAACATGTTCAACAACATAATTGTATTGCGTATATAAAAATATAAAGATATATTAAAACAAGAATTAAAATAAAAATTAAAATCAAAATAAAAATTTCAATTAAAAATAGTGACAGTAATTCGATCTGGGAACAAAATGAGTAGAAACTGGTTCAAACGAACTGCGCGTTGCTCCATGGGGCAACTTATGGGGTTGCCCATGAAAGTATTTATTTCCTCAAGTAAATACAAGTTTTTTTCGTTTGTCACACCTTTAATGCGTTTTTAGGCAACCCAACGTGCATTTATCATCGATCCCGTATATTTTCAATTTCTTTTGAAAAAAGTTCTACAAAAAACAAAATCTTGTGTTGTAAGATTTGGGTAAATATTCGATTTCTTTCTATAATTGTGTGCTTATGTGCTGTTTTCTGTTATTTGAATAAATTCAATCAAGTTTGACATGTTGATGCAAAAAAGTTTAATTTCTATAATATCAAATCAATTATCTTAATTTTATATTTCGTGTAAATGAAAACGAACAAAACGAAAAATCACCTCATAAAAAATATATTGCGTTAAATATCGAGCTATGCATATGTAATACTTTGAAAGGTTGATTAAACTTTTATAGGATGAGTTATGGCTTTATAATGTCTTCATTGTATGAACTTTTCTATCTAAAAATGCTTGAACAAACCCACAAAGTTTACACATACTTCAAACCTTCATAAAATGAATACATGAAAATGTTTGGGTTTTCACTTAAGAGATTTATAACTTTCAGTGTTATATTAATTTCTAATTCTTTATCCATAATGGATAAAACTCTAATTGTAAAATTCTTTCAATTTAAATCAATTCAAAGTGGATACGTTTTTGATTGTCTTTCATTTATAGGTACCAGTAGATACTTGAGATACTTGTTATAGATTTTAATTATTAAAGAAAACCTTTTTGTTAGGTAAACTGCAATTAAGAAAATTTTTAATGAGTAATTATTTACAAATATCAGAACATAGTATGGGCGAAAACTTAACGTTAATAGTTAATACCCAGTTGAACCGCCATTTTGGAATAATTGTTGATGGTGATTGTATTAATACTGCTAGTTTGTTAAAACAGGTAAGACCAATAAAACAAATGTCTTTAGGTGAACAAAAGCAATGATTTTATTAGGACTGCCGCTCTCAAAGCACGGTCTACATTTCGCAATAAACATTTATATTAAAAGATCTCTTTCAGGCTGAAAAACTAATGTTATTTGGTGATACCCAACACTGGCTCGTAATGGCATCAAATAAAAGTGTACTAAGATATTTTACCAATTTGAGTTTGAATATTAATAGTGATCTCTACGTAGCTTTACCTGGCAATACCAATAGTAACAATAAACCGAAATGGACCATAATCGATGTATACAATCCGGCTTACAAACACGGTGGTGAACTAAAAACTGAAGGCATAGGGTCCTATAATGACGCAGAAGGGTTTAAAATTGATAGACAGCCAAATAAGTATTGGGTTAGAAGAAACATGACTGGTGTTACCTTTAAAGTTATGATTGTGGTAAATTAAACCAGTTAGCAATTCTTAAAGATACGTAAATTAATTTAATATTTATAGCTACGGGAGGCTGCTACTAATATGACATTAAAGGAATTTCTTTATTGTGACAACAATCGTAAAACGGATTCTTTTGTTAGATTTCAGTGTCGATTAATTCATTACTGTCAGGATATGTATAATTTTAGGTAGGTTTTTGAAATATGATTGTGTATTTTAATAGGTAATTTCTGTTCGTTATTTTAGTATGGAGATTATAACAACAAATACATGGGGTTATGAATACGCTAAAGGAAAATTTGATGGTTTAACAGGTGCTTTACAGAACAGAGAGGCAGACTTTGGATGTTCAGGCTTGTATATTAAACCGGAAAGGCTATCAATACTAGATTTTGCTGTGGGGTTTTGGACTTTTCGGTAAGCCTAATTGAAATGGACTTGAGACTTTCCTCCTTTTGGTTCAGTGTCTCATGAATCTTTCAACAAATTGTCTTTTGTACTAGTTGATAAGTTTACGTATATGAAGTTGAATTCACTAGTAAAAGATAATGTGACTTCCATTATAGTCTGACTTCCATTATAGTCCCTATGTTCTTTGGGCCTTGTCGACCTTTCTAAACTAAAACAATACGATCAATATCCTAAGACAAATGTACTTTGCAGATGATTTTATTTGGTCACATCTTTCTCAATTAATTAGCTTAGAAGTCTTAAACTTTTTGCAGATGAAGGCACCATTTCCCACCAAGTCAAAGTGTATATAGAATGATCTGTCAGCAAAGCCTTTGTTGAAACACTACTGTAAGCCAATAATAATTTCCTTTCATACGGATGGCTGCTGGAATCTAATTTAGAGATAAAAAGTTTCATTTAAACTCCGTAGTAGACTTTTCAGTTTTATTCCTGATTGCGGTCCTAGCGTTTTTAGACGCGGAAATCCTAAGAGTAATCTATTTAGAAAAAGGCATGATACTCGTAGTAACAAAAAACCTCCACCGATCATCCCAGCAGGTAACCATAAAGGTCACACCTGCTTATCAAGCTTAGACTTTATTGTTGTTGTGAACACTAAACCGTTTTCCATGAATGACTTTTCGTAGTGTTTGCTAGAAAAATCGAATTTCTCAAGGTTATAACTGAAAGTACGACATTGCACAATTTCAGACAATAATTACGCCACTGTCAAGAAATATGATTATGCCGTTTTTAAAATCAAGCAACAACTTCATGTAACATGCTGTTTTCAAGTAAAAGAGAATCTTTTAAAGTCATGCAGTGTCGAACCTTCATTTCCTTCTCTTCCCCTCTTTTATAAACAGTTATTTACATCAACATTTTTTTAGCTTCACAATTTCCCTACCATTACCAACACTAATAGCTTAGAGAAACAAACAACTGTACTTAAGGCTACATCAAAGCCCGTTGTTCCACGGTATTCAGTCTCCATTTTTCTGCTTTTATCGTAAAACAACTTTGCGAATTTTTATATGCAATTTATCAATTCATTCGGCAACTTTGCGGGATACTGTAGACTAATACATTAATAATGATAATAAAGATAATAATAATAAAAGCGCATTGGGTAGCTGTATAAGTAACGGGTGTGACAATCCTTCGGAACCCAGTTACTCAACGCGTCGAAATGGAGTCAAATTAAAGAAGCCTTGGAATACGGCCGTTGTCTAACAGGCGGGCGTCTGCCATACAAAATGTTACAGCCGAATCTAATAACAGTAGTACCTAAGAACAACAATCCAAGACTGCTGTAAGTATTTTCCAGACGTCAGAACCAGAGACTACCAAAGCAGGCCGACCAAGGCATCGTAATTTATATGATGTCATGCGCATCAAAAGATGAAACTATTACCGCAAGATATAATTGTAAAGAATAAAATACTACCACAAGAAATAGAAAAAATAAGAAAACAGAGATAAGAAGAAACACAAAAAAAAATACCGGAGCAAAATATAGAAGAATTGGAGAACTCAATCGACGCTGAAACGGAACACATTGTAACTGAAATACAACAGGCACAATACAACCTATGACGGAATCCGAAGAAGAACATACTGAAATCTACAACACGTTAAAAAGCCAACTTCAAATTGCGCTTATAGAATGGCAAAGATTTAATGAACAATATACTAAAAGGTTACCTCAACCAAGATACAGCTATCATCAAGATATATACTGTGCTGCAGCAGCAGCCATAAAAACCAACAACCAAAAATTAATTCAACACCCAACATATAAAAAGTATTCATAAATGTTTCTGGGTTCAGTGGGCTGTGAAATCATGCTTGCGGCTGCATTTGCCTTTTGAAAAACAGGATATGTATAAGAATGTTTGTCACGTTACACGCATTGCATCGTTGTTATGGTAGTTGCCTAATGTTTTTTAAGAATTACGAAGGTTGCTATTTGTGTATCCAGAATAATAATAAAAACAAATATTTATCATTGAAAACGGTTTTACTGTTTTTCAAAATATTCTCCGCAATGATCGAGACACTTTTGCATACATGTGAATCACTTTTCTCATTCCGATTGAGGTATCTCCAAAGCATGCATCTTGAAAGCATCAACCGCTTCTTCTGGCGTCGAAAATCGTTAGTCACGTAGCTTATTCTTCACGAAAGGGAACAAAAAGAAATCATTGGGTGCCAAATCAGGACTCAACGGTAGATGACCCATCAATTCGATGTTTTGACAGGTCAAATATTGAGATGTTTGGGCCGATGTGTGAAAGCTCGCATTGTCGTGGTGAAGGATGATCCTGTGTCGCTGGTTGTCTTTTCTTATTTTTCCAAAGACTTATGGTGAACAAATTGTTGTGTACCATTCAGAATTGACCGTTTTACAATCCTCCAGTGGCACTGTAATCACATGTCCATTTATCCCAAAAAGTAGGCGACCATTTGCTTCGAAGTGCTTCTTGCGCGAACAACTATTGTTGAATTCGGTTCACCTTGAAAGACCTATACAGTCTACTGCTGTTTACTTTCGAACTCATAAGTATAAAACCAAGATTCATCACCTATGTAGATGCTATACACGGCTTTTGACGCACTATGACTGAATGTTTTGAGTATTTCTTTGCACCAATCGACACGAACGTTTTTTTGAGCGATTGTCAAATTATAAAAAATCCAACACGAACAAATCTTTTTCACGTCTAAATGTTTATGTAAAATCTTGTTTATGCTTGTCATACTAATGTCCAGGGGTGCTTCAACCTCACGGTATGTCACATGACGATCTTGCATTATCAGTTCGCGCACAGCATTGATGTTTTCTGGCACAACCACCTATTTTGGACGACCTTCTTTAAATTCGTTCGTGAGCAAATGACGGTCACGATGGAATTCACTAAACCAATGGCTTACAGTGGCTTTAGATGGTGCTTCATTGCCAAAAATGGAAGTGAGTTGATCGATGCACTGTTGTTGAAATAATTCACGTCGAAAGTCGCTCGAAAATGTTCACAAGTTAATTCCATTTTTGACTGAGATGAAATTTTCAACTCACTGTAAACAACACAAATAGCGTCCGTATGGCAAAAAGTTCTGGGTACGTATACGACGAAAATGGCAAACTTTACAATGGATATGTCAGATGGCGCCTAGCAACGTCAGTGTTGCCAATTCCGGATACATAAATAGCAACCCTCGTACTCAATCCCCAGTCTATTTTTAAATAACTGAATTACCAGGTCATCAGTCCTCAGCACTTTCTTTTGATTCCGTAACCCGAAGATTGTTGGTCTGCGAATATTGTTTGAGGGCGTCATATTAGTGCTCTAGATATGAGATATGATCTTTAGAATTAGGGATAAAATTAGTGCACGAGTCCATACTTTTTTCGAGTTCATGAAATTAAATTTTAAATTTAAATCTGTTATCTTAGCAATAAGATTCGTTTTGAGAGGATATGTAAGGCTTTCAATAGCAGCTGTAGGTTTATCTTTTTCATTATTTTTAATTGCTAGTCTTGTTTTTAACTGTCATCACCATACAAATTATCTATAATGTAGAGCACTACACCAACTGGAAACTAGTCGGGACAAAATACATTTTCCCTATCTTTTGAAGAAAAGTTCAAAGAAAATTTTACTCTATTCTCTGCATGCATTCTTATCACCATCTGTAATCTGCCAAAATTTATTAATAGTAACTTTTTTTGTTTTTTTCCCACCATTGTTATACTTATTTACTTACAAGATTTCGTTTCATCAATAACAGTAGACTCTTGTTGTTATAGAGAGATATTTGTTTTTCGTCAACCACGTAAACATTCCTTTGGACGTTTATTTGTACGTCCAATGTCTCCATCTGTATGGTTTACAATGCTAGCTGCAGCTTTATTGATATTAGTCACATTAAAGTTCAGTCAAAAACACGAAGTAAACATCGTGAAAGCTACTAGAGATTCGCTAGATCAAGGATGGAGCACGTTAGTTCTCTTCATCTTAGGAGCTATTTGCCAGCAAGGTAATACCATTCATATTATCATTCTCTACAAACTTTTAAAATTAAAATTGTTATTCCTGAAGGTTGCCATCAATATCCCAGTTTATTTTGTGGTCGTATTATAACAATATCAGTTTTGATATTCTGCCTTTTGTTTTATCAATTTTATTCAGGCACTATCGTCTCTTTTCTATTAATCAAGCCCCCACCAACTATTAAAACTCCAAAAGATTTATTAGAAAATCCAATAAAAGTGGGTTCTGAAGATTCACCGTACATTAAAGACTATTTCGAGGTAAGTACATATAAAATAAATTAGAACAGTAAATAAGCATACCAAAATTAATCTGACAGACTACAAAAGATCCGATTGCAATTAAATTATATCGGACGAAAATTTTGAAACCAGGATACAAACCAAACTACTTCTCTCCGGAATATGGTTTGAAATTAGTGGAACGAGGTGACTTTGCTTATCAAGTTGAATTAAATGCTGGATACACTATTATAAGTGACACCTTTTCCAATAGAGCGATATGCGAATTAGGAGAAGTTGAGATGTTTCCTCCAAGAACGCTTTTGACTGTTCTTCAAAAAAATTCTCCATTTCGTGACATGCTGAATTATTGGTAAGTGCCGTACAATAATGGATTAACCAATTTAATTTGTTTTCTTTTTACCGTTTAGTATGCTTCGCTTGGACGAGGAAGGAATTGATGATCATCAAAAATTATTTTGGAGTGCACGAAAACCTGAATGCCTGGAATCGTCTAATTCTGTTAAAATAGAAGTCAATCTAAAAGGAATATATCCTGCTATTTTATTGCTTTTTGTTGGAATCGTTATGAGTTTAATAGTGTTGGCTGTCGAAATATTTTTAACAACCAGCAAAAAGATAAAAAGATTTAAATGTAAAGTACAATTTGTACAGTCAGAATATCCATTTTATAAGTAATTCTATTTCAACTCAGTAGTAAGAGAATGTAGGATAAAAATTTCTTTAGGATATAGTTAGATATAAATGTTTAATCTGCTTTCACAGTCTGATAGAAAATTTTTGCACAACTCAGGGTACCTTGCAGAATTCCTGACAGAGATAATGCAATTACACTTTAATATGGTTCTGAAAATCATACATTACTTTTAAAATATTCACAAGCAATAAAATGTCAAATGTTAAATGACGGATCTTAACAATTGTAGTAGTAACAAAATAAAGATGATTGAAATCTGGTAAATTACTATATCTTTGTTTAACGTCCTTGATTTACTAACTTACTGGTTGCTTTTCTTATCGTCTTTTTATTATCGTCAAATTCTTTTTTTTTGTGTTTTGTCAAATTAGTGTATAAGTTAATTTCATTTAAATTTACATTTAATAAATTTATGCTAGTTTCTTGGTCAACGATTCTCTGGTCGAGATAAGTACATATTTAATTTGTGAAAAGTTTTCCACTTTCATTTGAAGGCTCGATATTATTGTAACAATTTCTTCAACATGTTTGTGCATACATTCAAAATCGCCAGTCGGCTGATATCGCCTTCTTACACACCTGCTATACTTGCGATAACTCTTGGTATAGCCCTCACCATAACGTTGGCAAATTTCCGAATGCTGACACCTTATTCACGTAAGGCGGCGCTGGCAGTCAAAATTTAAAAAAAAAATATTTTGCTGCATGCTCTTTTTTTTCTTTCTATAGCTAACGTAGCAACAATTACGGACAACGGGTGCGAAAAATTTCTTGAACTAAAAGATTTGTAGAGGGTGCAGGTTAGTTGATAATGTTTACAATAAGTTCACAGAAATAAGTCATAAAGTCTAACTTTGAAGTTTAAATGGGATAATTTATGGATTTCTTTGCATTTATTTTTCTGCAAGTTAATAAAGTTCGAGTTATTTCGAACGCAAAATTATGATTTTTAGATAATATGACATAAAGTGTGGGATTACATCTGGTATATATAGATGCGTTGTATATTTACATTCTAATATTTTTAAAATATAGATAATATACCTACACTAATACTTATATTTAATTATTAATATTCGACAATAATTTATTTAAATCGGCCTAGGTGGTGTAGCGGTGATGGGATTTGTCTCACACGTAACATATACTCACTCTTTGCATAATGTAACGGCATAAACAGAGCGAGCCATACTGGACCGATGCGGTGTGAGTTCCAATTTGGAAACACGAAGAAATTTCTTGAGTCTGAAATCGAATTCACGGGACCATATACACCTATATGACCTAAGCAGTTGGTGCTCAGATTAAAAAAAAAATTTAAATATTAAATATTTTTACTAAATCAATTATGTAATTAATTTACTAAAAATAATTAATGGGCATGTTGGACGCTACAAATTTATTTTAAAAAAATAGATTCGGTTTATAAACAGCCGCTCCAGAATCTATAAGACCTTTCCATGAAGTTGAGTACGATAATAGTATTGTTCGTGTTTCCACGAAACCTAGTAATAAACTACAGAAGGGTTGTGACAACCATCAAGGCATTTGTAACTAAATAAGATATTGCTGAGAAAATCCGGATTCCAGTTTGCAATTCTTATTTGTAATTCTCATTAATAGATTGCCAACCTCGTCAAGTCACCGCTCTCAATTTCTAATTCACTAATTATAAGCTATTTAACTACAAAAATATATATTGTAATAACGGTAAATAGAATTTCCTTTGCCAGTGACCCGAGCAGAGGTATGGCAAAAACTCATAATAGGGTAAGGACTTGAATGAATTATCGATCCTCTTCTACCGCCTTGCAGTGTAGAGGTAGTACTGGTGATTACATGATGAATTTCTTCCATTTTTCCTATCTTGAGCGAGGCGTTTTGCTTCACCCCCAAACATGTCTTTCCTCTTCAGGATCTCTCCAACTACCGCACACCATACTTTTCTTGGTCTTCCTCTTAATCTTTTTCCTATCACACCAGCTTCACATGTAATTTTTGTTATACATGACCTATCCATCTCAGTTGCTTCTTTTAAATTTCCATAATTAAAGGTTTGATGTTTAGTTGCTGCCTTATTATATAGCTTCGAATTATATCGTGTCTGGTTTTTCCCAGGATGGTGCTTAGGAATCTCATTTCTGCAGACTATAAACGTGGTTTCTGTTGGATTGTGAGAGTTCTCGATTCCAAACTATAGTTAATAGTGGGAATGAATAATGGTTTATATAATAGGACTTTTATTAACTTATTTTCCTTTTTTTCGGGGCATATTTTAGGAGTGAGTAATATAATCTATTAGCTTTTTTAAGTCTAGCATCAAGTCCTTCATCTAGTGTCCCCTGTTTCTCTATAGTACATCCAAGATAATTAAAGCTTGCAACTTGCGCAATTATTTCCTTGTTTAAATTTAGGGTTGTGTTTATATGTGTTTTTGCTATAGTAATCACTAAAGCTCGGACTTATGAGCACAAAAATAATTTAAAAAAGCCCTTTAAAAAGCATAAAATTTTATTGAAAAAAGCATAAAATATGCATAAAAATTTTTAAAATTAATACAAAATAAACAACAGAAAATCTTATTCATTGGATTGGTTATTAAAAAACAACTTACAATTAAATGTTTTTCTAAATGAATTTTAAAGCTGGCTCTTCTGCCACTTAATATATTTTTAAATACCGAAAAACTTCTTTCACAATCTACACTTGTGATTGGTGCAAATGTGTATTTTGGAATTAGTAAAGAATCAATGTCAATATCAACGTGTTTTCCAGATAGAATATCAGCAGTATCTTTTAACTTACAGACTCCCTCATTTTTCGACAGCGAATCCTTAGTTTTTTCTTTTATAATGTTAAAGCAAGTCGTTGTGTTTCAAGTTGTTTTATAGATCCAACGACAAATAAATAATTGCTTTTGAGAAAAGAAAGGTTTTGAGGCAATTCCCTATGTTTTAATACTTCTTGGCAGTCCCGGACTAGGCATAAAAACAAGAGACTAGAACAAGAACAAACATTTATTTTTTAGTGTACTTTCCTTGCTTTTGAATACAAGTCTACACTGTTTCAATAGCACCTTTAATCCATTATAAAAATAATCTTCTGTCTTTCCGCAAAATGGCATTCAACAGCAGCTTTAAGTTCTCATCATTCCTAGTTTTGTCTCCCTTAGAGTTTTTTTTAGATTTGGAAACAAAAAATAGTCGCAGGGGGCAGATCTGGACTATAAGGCGGATGGTTGATTTCTACGAAACCACATTCAGCAATGGCAGCTTTTGAAACTCTTGACTTGTGCAGTGGTACATTGTCGTGGAGCAAGAGGACACCTTTCGTCAGTTTCCCTCGCCGTTTCACCTTGATAGACTCTCTGAGGCCATGGATTAAGCTCGTATAATACTCTCCTGTTACCGTGCTACCCTTATTCAGATAATCAATCACTAAGATTGCTTGACTGTTCCAAAAAAACGGTTGCCATTATTTTTCCTACATCCATCTCGCACTAACCTTTGTCATTCCAAGACATTCATGTAGAATTCTGAAAACCGTGGTTTCTGAAACTCCTAATAATGCTGCTAATTGTCGTTTCTTTATTCTTGTATTCTCCAGTACCAAACAACCATGTGACGGAATGATAACGACAAAAGACCGTTACATTGTTAATTGATTAAAGTTTGTAATTCATTTTAGCAAAGGTAGTTTTCGGTTGTTTAACCACTGTACTATATTGTTTTTTTTCCATAAAATGGTGGGATTGCAAAATTGTATGGTAAGTTGCTTGATCAAGAACAATTACGGATTTGTCAGAGATCAAGGCTAATACAAATCGGGACCATTCAGCATAATGCTGTTTGTTCATTTCCTTGTGGTAATCAGCTGATCCTTTTGTAAACATTTCATGCAGCCTGGCAGTAAACCCTCTTCGTTACTAATAACCAATATGCTTACCCTTTCCTCTGCACCAGAAGGGAGTTTAATTCCATCTAGATATCCATTAATTTGTTGAATGGTTCTTCTATGTTGGTCAAAACTGGCACGATTCTCCGGTGTAATAAATTCTACCCATCTAGATTTCTCGGAGTTGTTGACACTGTACCATGTTTCGTCCGTATCAAATATTCACCAACCTACTTTTCTAAATATTTTAACGGAATGTAGGTATTCTGCTCTTTTAGCAGCTGTATCATTCTGATCCATAAGTATCGGTTCGTGTTTTAGTTTTCGATAGGTAAAATTCATTGCTTTGACCCACCTTTTTAAAGTAGAGTTACAAACCTGCAAAAAATCAGGCAGCTCGTCTTTTAATATTTCATGGAGCTTGATTATGGTTGGAAATTCCTTATGCACATAAAAAAGTAGTATTTGTCGTCTTATAGCGCCCTTCATAAAATCAACTATTCTATTCTGGATATGCCACTTCTGGCTTTTGTTCCTGCAACAGTACCAGTTGCTCTTTGTTCCCCGGAGACTCTTTCAACACTACTCTCGCAGATTCCCAAGCATTGTACAGCACGTTGCGTGACTTGGTTAAGTAAAATTGCGTCTAAACCGTTTCTTTTTTCTGATTCTAAGTAATTTTCCACTTCAAAACAATCTGTTTAAGCTCAGCGGATATACGAGGTGGGTGAGAAAAGTAATGAGACTGGTAACACTGCGGGAGATCTGGCAACGTTGTGTCTACCGGCTTGTGCTAAACCGGTTTGTTTATCGCTTCCACTTCCTCAGTCCGAGTTACAACTCCGTACAGCTAACACATTATTTTTGACAGCGCCATCAGTGAAGTTGTGTTTTTGTTGTGTGTTACAGAAATGGAGCATCGGAATTTAGAGCAACGTTGTGCAATAAAGTTTTGTGTTAAACTTGGTTAATCCGCGAGTGTGACTTTTGAAAAGTTGAAACAGGTCTATGGGGAACAGTGCTTATCAAGAGCACAAGTTTTCCGCTGGCACAAATCATTTTTGGACGGCCGAGAACACGTTGAAGATGAACCTCGCTCAGGGAGACCTTCAACTTCAAAAACTGACGAAAACGTTGAACGTGTGAGGGCTCTTGTGAGATCAGACCGTCGTTTAACAATAAGGATGATGAGTGAACAGTTAAATTTAAACACTTTCACCGTGCATCAAATTTTGACAGACAATTTGAACATGCGAAAGATTTGTGCCAAAATGGTGCCGAGAAACCTCACAACTGAACAGAAGAACATTCGAAAAAACGTGTGCGTTGATCTTCTTGAGTGGATTGCCAATTACCAAGAATTCTTCAATTGTGTGATCACAGGTGATGAATCCTGGATATTTGAGTACGATCCTGAAACAAAGCGGCAAAGCGAAGAGTGGCCACTCCGTCATCTCCTCGGCCGAAGAAATGTCGAATGAGTAAATCAAAGATCAAGACCGTGCTGATTTGTTTTTTTGACAGTAAGGGTATCGTGCACAAAGAATTTGTTCCACCAGGACAAACTGTCAACAAAGTGTTTTATAAAAGTGTCCTTGAAAAGCTCAGAAAAAGTGTGATTCGTGTGAGACCAGACATTGCAGACAAGTGGATGCTTCATCATGACAATGCTCCCTGTCACACAGCAATTTTACACGGTTTCATTGATTGTTAATTGATATAAAATAAGTATCTGGTAAAAACGTGCAGAGATTACATTAGGGAGTTTTTGCATGTTGTACGAGCCAAAGGGGCGCAAACTTAATAATTATACAGGGCTGCTTCGAAGCAATTGTTGGAGAAAAAGGGTAGTTGTAGTCACCAAAGGACGTCCATTTTAAAATCAAACAGAAACCTTTTTATTGGATGATTTAAATAAAAGTACTTCCTTAAGTGGTTTATTTTTATTTAATTTTCTCTACCGGTTTCATTCAAATGAACCTCTTCAGGAGAAAATTTGTCATTTAAGTCCTGAAGATGTTGATTTGAACAAAACCACTAGAGAAAATTAAACAAACAATAAACTACTTGCGGAAGTACTTTTATTTAAATCATCCAATACATACGTACCTTAAGCCATGGATCTCCAATACAGAAACCTTTTTGAAAACAATTGCACACACCCAAATTATGAGAACCGCTGTCATAGTATTCGTTTTTAACGAATAGATTCAACAATGAAAATCAGGCGATGTTAAAACCGAAAAAACAGAGAATGTGATTTTTTTCTCAGAAATTAAGAAACTCTTACCGGATTTATTTAATTACTCAGTTTATTAATATCATTGTACTTATAGTGAGTAATCAGAGCGCAAAACAACGCCGTCACCGACTGTTCAACCGCATGCTCATGGGCACCAACTCTCTTACATTATATCACCAAATTCGATTTTCAGATGCACGGCCTTTTTTTAGAAAAAAGACGTGACACGCTCTTTTACCTTCTCTGCATGTTGGTTAAGGTCTCGCATCGATAGTAAATGCCGTTTCGGCGCAAATGACGAAAAACTATAAATAGGGAATTCACGAGAAATTTCGAAACTTCATGTTTCCGAAGATAATTCTAATATTTTAACCAACTTTTGAGGCAAAGAGCACAAAGGCTTAAAAGAGCTACGTGCCAAACCCCAGCATTAAATACCCAAAAATAGCGGCGCTAGAGGAGATCAAAGGGAACCGGCCATTCTTTAGGTTTAGAAGGCCTTTTTGGAAAATTTCCTAATTTGTTTACAGAATCGCGTATTGAGCACTAAACTACAATCATTACAGAAGACTGGTCTCCCTAGCTCGAAAAGTGTCAATTTAGGGCCGTATTTTCACCGTTTTCTGCTTCTTCCATTTTTGACCTGGAAGATGATCTCGTAGACGAAAAATTTGTAAAACCTTTCCTATTGCCCATTCTACGGGGCATTTAGCAATGCGGATTCCATTTTTCTACAACCTCATAAGTGTTGCAGAAATGTCCAAAAAAAAAAAGACAAATTACATTTATTTTCTTAATTGACTCCAAAAGCGGACGCACTTTGTTGGCATTCATCTAGGCTTGTTGCCTCGGCCATTCTCCTCATTTATAAAAAAGGCCCACTTTTATCAACCCAAAGTTTATCGAGTCACGCATTCTTTAAGTGGACATGCCGTTACGGCATGAATGGTGGGGGTGGCAAATAGCACGAACGGGTTTTCAGGGAAATTCGGAGCTTTTTCGTTTATAACCTGGAATTCGTTTCCACTGATCGATAATATTCGCAAATCTACGTTGCATGGCAGAAGCCAGATGACCGTAACTGTTACGGTTTGCGAGTTAGGAGCTAGTTTGGGTTTCACCCGTTGCGTCCTCTAGCGACCAAACTGTAGCAATTGGAGAATCGATTTTAACGGAATCAGAAGTACATAACTAAGCACAATGTTATTCCCCAACTTTGTTTTGATATCTCTGAAAAAGCTCCATTACCGCCACCACTCCTCACAGACGTCTATGGGCTCAGATTTAAAATTGCCTAGGGCAAAACAGTCTTTGAAGAATCTACATTACAAGGCACTTAGTTTTGTATCGCTAGGTTTGCCCATAAGAGCTCGGTCAATTTTGTCCATCTTCGCTAGATGTCACCGCGTTTGTAGTTGTAGAACCTTGTACTTTACCTACCCTCTAAGTTTGACCAAAATGGGCCCACCCGTTTACGAGTTATTCCAATTGGTCGTTTTCAAAAAGTGCAAAATTTTTAGCTTTGACCCTTTTCGTTTTCCTTTAATTGAGTAATTAATGAAAAGCCGTCAGATGATGACTTGGCAGGCTGATCCTAGTTTCCTCCGAATGCAAGAGCGAAACGATGACTGTAAACTATTTAATTTTTATGGTGAGTCACATATACAGTTGGATTATTATCTACCTGTTTATTCTTTGATTAATTAATATTATACAGGGTATTTCTAAAATGCTTGGCCAAACCTAACCAGCGTATTCAGGATTAAACAAACCTAGATATATCTAGCTTCGAAAATGTCTCCTTTCTGAGTTATCAACATTTTAAGATAGAATCATTGCACGAAGTGTACTTTTTAATTAAATGGCAAAAACAAAATTGGTTAACCTATGAACATTTTTAACAAACGTCCTCAATTGACAGCACCTGCCATCGGTTGTGTGATATTCAACTTTTACTTGCAGTAGACATTCTTAAGTCAATTGAATATTTGATGTTTATTTTACATAAAAGATTTGTAACATGAGTCAGTACACGAACGGTGAAATAGCTGATATTCATTATGTTTATGGGAAAGCAAACGGCGATGCTCGTGAATCTTAACATCTTTACAGAGAGATGTTCTCTGGAAGACACTATCCAGCTAAAGGTACCTTTTCTGCCATCCACCGTAGGCTTCACGGAACAGGGTTTTCTCCTGATTACAGATACATAATCAGAATTTCGAAAATTGCGATTTTTTGACATAGTGATATTATATATGAGGTAAAACTTTTTATCGCTAAATGCGACTATGATATTTAAACTTTTATATCTCGAGTAGTTCTCGAGATATTCGACTTTTTTTTAAGTTTCGTCGTGATCATGCTGGGCTTTTCGTTGGTTTCTCCTGTCGTTGCTAATAGAGGCATAGAGAGAACTGTTTGAATACCCAATTTAGAAATGGAAACCATCGACACGATTGAAGAGCATCCTGAAAAGAGTACAAGGGAAGTGGTTGGAGAATTGCAAATATCTAATGCAATCGTATGGAGGATTTTTCATGAGCAATCTCTGTATCCATACTTGCAACAAATACAGATCTTCTTGGAAGCAGATTTTCACCCGCGATTATTATTTTGTGAATGGTTCTTGGGCAGTGTCATAGTTCTAACTTTCAAGCTAATCTACTCTTTACAAATGAAGGAAATTCTCCAACACACCGCACAGTTAACTTTCGCAACAACTTTTGCTGGTCGCATAAAAGCTCTCACTTTGGAATTGAATCTCGGCATTAATAATAGCTTTCTTGCAACGTATGAAATGGTATTATGGGAGATTATTTAATTGGACCGTTTTTCTTCCACCTACGTTAAATGGAGTAATTTACAGTTACAGTTTTTAGGACAACATCTTCCCGTACTTCTTGAAGACGTACCGCTTTGCCAAATTTACAAAGTTTCAATTGCTAATATTTTGAAAAATAGGCAGTTACGGTCAAATTTGTATAGGAAATTCCTCCTTATTTTTCAGCACAGAATAACGTACTGATACCTACTTTCCGTTGTGTGAACGGAGCCTCCGTAGCTCGCCGGCGAGATTGGCGTTCCCGGTGTATCTGAAAATTAAAGCACCAACAACGAAATCCGGTGATCAATAAAACTCGTCAGCTTGACAACGTCCAAATTCATTTTAGGCGCCAGAACGCCGCAAGCAAGACAATACAAGTAATACAAGAAAATAATCAAAAACACAAAAAAAAATCAATTAAGTTAATTAAATTAGTACTAGCAATTAGCACAAAATTTCAAATATTAAATGTAATACAAAAGTTTCATTACAATGCTTAAGTAAAATCAATGTAGAGCACTCAGTTAAAATAAGAATACGATTACAAAAAAAATAGCAAAAAAAAATTCGCAGACGGAATAGCTGAATCGGCGATGTTTGGTCTTAAATTAAATGAAATAATACAAAAAAAAGGCAAAAGACAATTGCGATAGCGCGGCCTAAAGTTGTATTAATTAGCTACGTCGACGAAGGGGGTTGACAAAATGTTATTTGGAAGCGCTTTCAAATAGGAACTTTCTGACCACCCTATATATGTCCGCAATTTCTTTTGTTAGATAAAATTAAATAATTTTGCGTACTCAATCTGCCATTACATGTGCATATTTTTACGAAGTCAAACGGGTGAAGCCCAAAGTTATAAATTTCGAATAAATTAAGCAAGTATTAAATGTATGGTGAAATGAAATTATATACCAGGGTGGCCTGAAAAGTTTCCGACCTAACAAAAATACAAGACATTTTTTCTGAAAAATATTTTTTATTTTTCAACATAGTCTCCTTGTAACTCTACACACTTCTCCCAGCGATGTTCCCATCTCTCTAACCCGTTCAAATAGTACTCGGCATTTTTCTCTGCAAAATTATTGTTCACGAAGGTGATTGCCTCTTCATTTGACAAAAATCTTTGTCCTCCGAGCGCAATTTTTAGATGAGGGAACAAAAAGAAGTCGCTTGGGGCTATATCTGGTGAGTAAGGCGGATGTTCAAGCAGTTCAAACCGTAATTCGTGGATTTTCGCCATGGCAACCGCTGAGGTGTGAGACTGTGCTTGTCTTGGTGAAACAGGATTTTCTTTTTCTGCAAATGTGGCCGTTTCTTCGCAAGTTCTGCTTTCAGCTTGTCAAGTAATGATGCATAGTATGCTCCTGTAATGGTTTTTCCTATTTGAAGATAATCGATTAAAATAACTCCATGACTATCCCAAAAAAACAGTCGCCATCACTTTCCCAGCCGAAAAAACAGTTTTTGATTTTTTTGGAGCCGGTTCCCCCTTTGCAGTACACTGTTTGGACTGTATTTTTGTTTCGGGCGTATAATGGTGTATCCAAGTTTCATCTACAGTAATTAATCGGCGCCAAAACTCGGATTTATTTCCCTAAACTGAGCCAAAAGAGCGTTGGAAATATTCATTTGAACACGTCTTTGGTCTAACGTGAGCAAACGCGTTCTTTTGACATGTTCATAACCTCTGCTATCTCTCTCACTTTAATTCGGCGGTCGTCTAGCACCATTTGGTGAACTTTGGCGATGTTTTCGTCGGTAGTTGCAGTTTTTGGACGTCCCGAACGTTCATCGTCTCCCAAGCTCTTACGGCCACGTTTAAATTCAGCAGCCCAAAACTTCACTGTGGTAAATGATGGTGCAGAGTCCCCATACACAGAATCCAACTCATCTTTTATTTGCGAAGGGGTATTGCCTTTCAAAAGCAAATATTTAATGACAGCTCGATACTCGATTTTGTCCATTTTCACAAAAAAACTCACATCAACTCACTCAAACGACTGTTACATAAAAACTGCGCGTCCAAAATGGCTGAAACTTTGGTGAGTAACTGTCAACAGATGAACAACGAAATTCAGTAGCTTTTATTTACGAGTGCTGCCATCTTTACGTTGAGGTCGGAAACTTTTCAGACCACCCTCGTATATTATATTAAACACTTAAACATTTACTAAATGGAATTCTAGAAAAGTTTGCTATTGTATTGTGAAGCAGATAAAAATTATCGGGCAACAAAAGTGACGATGCGTCAAATGGAAAAATTTCTTTAACGCAAAAATTTAATATATCTTACTAACTTAAAAAATTTCTATTAACTAGCTAATTACAAAAAAAAAATTGACCACGCAAGTAAGAATTTAACTAGCGGGAGAATTCCGGTTTACACCAATAACAAAAAAAAAAAAGAAAAAGCAATCACATACTGTGGATGGTGATTCCAGGGCCTTGCTAAAGCCTCCAATCCAGTATGGTTGATCCACGGAAACTCCTAAAAGAAATTATTTTCAAGCCCTTTCTCTTGGAGAAAGATAATCAAAAGTCAAAAAAAGACGGAAAAAAGTAGAATAAAAGGAAAAAAAGAAGACCTGAAAATAAAAAGAACAACCATGAGCATCCGAATACCAAAAAAGTAAGTGGTAAAAGAAGGTCAGGATGTTCGCAACTCGGCGTGAAATCTTATCCGCTATAAGCGATGACACTCAACCACAATCAATTCTGGTCCAACTACGATAATCTGGAGAAGTAAATGCGATTAATTACACAACAACTAATTTAATCGCAGCAGACAACTATTATCGCGCACCACGAGTGAGAGTGATAAAATTTTTACAAAACCTAAAAATATCATCTAATAAAGATTTGTAGAAAATTGAATTTAACAAATTTATTCTGCTAAAGCAGGACTTAGACAGCAATTTTAGACGCTAATGCTTTAAACGAAATTGAAACCGTAACAGTACTGTAGTTTTTTCCGCTATTTTCTATACACCCTATTTATAAGGTAGGTTCTTTTAATCCTTACGATCTGTAGAATATGCTGGTAAAGTTAAGCCAAAACATTTTAGAAACACCATGTATATCAATAATAATTGTTATACCATCGTTTAAGCAATAACAGAATTTAATTATCAAATCACGAAAAAAATCAGAGGGTTTCTATTTAAAAAATTAACAATGACGTCATCGCTTTGAAACGATTAATTGCTGGAAGGTAATTGCAATATTAAAATGTGCATTCTTATAATAGAAAATCGACTTGTTTCAGGATCCTCCGATATACTTGCCTGCAAAATGAATATGAATTTTATGCGTTACTTTATACAGGGACATCATCATTAATGGGAAGCCACGTGACCACTAATTTAAAAGTGGCGCATAATTTTACCTTTCAACGTTGATTACACTGCGGAGTAACTCCCTCACGAGTACATTTCTAACCTAAAATTACATCGGCGTGCGTACGTTCCGTGATTTCTTGGTCTCTGTTTTGCGTTTTTTACAATTTATTTTGTTCTATTTAAAAATCAGCCTTTTTCAGCAGAAGAGTAGAAGAGAGTGAACTTCACAATCTGCTTAGCCTAGAATTTTGAGTAAGTAGAGTTTACTACTTATCTACCCAATTAATAGAAGAACTTGACTATTATAGTTTATATTGAATTCTTCTTATTGTTTTAGTATAACACGTAGTAGATAATCAAAAATGCTTTTCCGTATTTAAGAAAACGTCTTTAACTTATTGTATTTATTTCCGAAGTACTTTGCATTATCAAAAAGTTTCCGAAATACTACGTACATTTAATCTTCAATTCTAGTTCTAAATGCATTCATAAATTTTATTTAATTCGATAAAACTAACCGAATTTTTGAGCAAATGTAAAAAAATAAATTACTAATGTAAATGCTATTGATAATTTAATGTTTATCTAATATACTCATATAATTGCTGAGCAAATGAAAAACGAGTACGATGTATAATTTATAAGCGTCCGTCATTAACTAAAAATTCAAAGCTATTTTGTTTGTCTAAATCTTGGGAAATAATAATTTCGGTACTTATGAAACACAGTTGTATTAAAATAAAATGTTTTCCATCGGCGTTTCGCAAGTTTAAAGACAAAAAATTAATATAAAACATAATGTTAGCAAGTGTAACTGTAAAAACAAACTGAAGAAATTTGGTTTTGTGTCGAAAAGACATAATTCTCAACTATCAAACTAATTGATCTACCTAGTATTCTCCTAAAAGATAAGTGCAACCAATACTCGTTATACATTTAATAAAGATCCGTCCGGTAGACAATGTTTTCAAGACAAACAGGTACTGTCAGTGAGGTTACCAAAGATAAATCAACTTTATTGCTATGGGCATTTCCAATTATAAACAGAATCATGCTAGAAGTAAATAGTGTATACGAAGCCCTAACAGTAATGTTTACCATTACATTTTTATTTGGCACATGCCAGATTTACTGTCGTAAGAACAACGAACAACAATATTTGAAAACTTTACCAGCCTTTAAACTACTCTCTCTTTTCTATCTGTCCATTTTTACAATTGGCATCGTATACGGGATATACAATGCAGATTTTACTGTCTTTGAAGATTACTATGGTACCACTGTACTTTACATGATTCTTTTGGAAATGATCTTTGGGGTTGTTTATGTATATGCTGTATACATTTTAAATTCAGCGACGTCTAGTAATCTCAGGATCACACTTAACAAAATTGAGGCTGCAAATAAAAAATTTGAATATTTAGGAAATAAAATAAATTACAGCAAGGTATGGTTCATTCATATTCTTTTTTTCTTTCTCTTATCATTGTTTATTGGCGCAAGCATATCTGAGTTTTACGTTGAGATTATTACAAGAAAGTTTATTTCACCAATTCCTTTATATTTAGTCTACCTATTTTCTAATTTTATTGTCTTGATAACAACCTACCAGTTTAGCGCGTTATTATTTCTAATATATCAAACCCTTCAACAAGTTAGCAAAATACTGCAGGCAATAGTTGCCGACACAAATGACAGATTAAAAGATCATCGTTCTTCATCCACATTAATAGGTTAGTTTCAGTTATTTTGAACTTATACAGGGAAATTGTACAAGTACAAAGACAACGATTGTCAGCTCATTTTTATCTTTAAATTAAACAATAAAATTTATACAAACCATGGGTCAATAATGCATGGTTTCATAGATATCGTCGATTAAATAGGTGACAAAGAGTTTTTAATCCGATCTACAAAATCTAAACCATATTTAATATGTCTCCTTACCTTCTTTCTACCGTAGAAATAAGGGATCTTAAAATGCTCTATTAAATTTATCAAAATTGGAAAAACAAAAAAGTTACGACAAGAAAAAGCAGTAGCGTCGTCTACTTTAACCACTTTCTTAAAAACACGGGATTTACATCAAACAGTGATCCTTGATTAAAGAAAATATCCTTCAAACGCCAGAAGATGTTGATTGGTTTAGATTTTATTAAGGATTCTTCGTTCCGTATTTAATCGCTGATATCTAGTAAACAATACATTATCGGTCCACTGTTTATATGAACTTTATCGTTTACTTTAAAGAGAGGAATCAACTGACAAGCATTATCGGTGTACTTCTGAATCATTCTGTATAAATGTAAAACATTTTTTGTTCCTCTAGGCGGTGATGTTTTAAATAAAGAAGAAGCTTCAGCTGTTTTTGAAAAAATTAAAGTTTTGGAAAAGATCTACAACTCAACTAGTGATGTTGCAGATTCTTTAAATAGCATGTTTGCATTTCAATTACTGCTATTAACCGGTATCACTTTCCTAATAGAAATAATTACACTTTTGGGAGCCACTGGAGAAATAATTGTAAGTATTTAGAATAAGCCAGCGCAGAGACAGCGGTCTGTATTTGGGAAAACAAAATTAATTGTCTCAATCTGGAAAAAACAACTTAACAAAAAATTAAAAAATGTTTAATAGAAAATGTGCATTACTCTAAAATGATACCGGGTTTACTTTTAGGAGCATGGAGCAACCGCAACAGGCTTTATATGGTTTACATGGTTTGCAGTAAACGAGATGCAACAAGAGTGTTTATTAGTTGTTTGTCACTTGATCACAAATGAAGTAACAGCTATTATTGCAAAATTCAATTAGAAAATCACTTTTAGTAATTTAAACTTCAATTTTAGTCGAAGACAATTGGAATAGAAATTCATAGACTTATTATCGATATTGAAAACAAAAAAATAAGAAAGAAGGTAAGTATTATCGAAGATACACTAAGACATAAAAAATTGTTAATGATTTTACAGCTGGCAATATTTTCTCAAAATGTACATCATCGAAAAATAGTTTTTACTGGGTGCGGACTCTTTGCATGCGATGCGCATCTTTTACTATTGGTAACTGTTTTGTATACAACTTTATTAATTTCTTTTGTTATTTACTTTTTTATATACTTTAGAAGACAACTGCTACGATAGCATATGGCCTTACCTTACTTCAGTTCAAATATAATCGAATCACAAACTGCTGATAGGCTGATTCATATTTAGTTTAAAAATCTCTCATGTTACAGTCTTTTCTCTGAAGTATTTTTGCTTGGGTAAGTTAATAGAGAATACAAATGTTTATTTGAATTGCGTTGTAACTATAGTGTAGAATAAATAAAACAAAAATTAATGTGTACACATACCACTGTTAGAACTACTTTCTTTAGTATTGTGTGTAATTGAATCACTTTGATAAAAGTTGTATGCACGTTTTATTTAACACCTTTTTTTTGTATTACTACATACCACATATGATATTAAATACATATTATTCTGGAAATCTTATTTCAACTAGCATACAATACTGCACAATAATGAAACAAAGTCGTTGAAAAACAATTTTTGTGGGAACCTTGGGTAAAGTAGAAACTAAAAATTCTTACAAAGAGACTGTGGGAAAGGGCGCAGTATAAAACACAATACAGAACAAAATCAAATTCTTATTACAATAACTTCTTTACCATAATACAACTTGAGCATAATCAATAATTAAATTTTTGGAAAATTAAGCAATTACAGTTATCTTAAAAGAACAGCGAAAGGAAAAACATCTTGTTCATAACAGATGATTTCGAGGTACTATGATTTTTAGTTTAGATTATCCCATCTCTAGAAGTATGTTTCGGCTAATGCTAATCCATTCATCAGACTCAGACCAAGTTTGTATGTGAAGAACAGTTCAATGAAACTATCAGGATGTTTTTAGATGCACGGCATGATGATGACTTGCGAAAGGATAGAAGAAGCTATCACAGCCATTGAACAATTTAAATTAGCCTCAGCAACTAAATCTTTAATGGAAAAACAAACAGTACTAGATATTACGGAAAAAATACGATCTGATGAAAGTAGGTACTAAAAAATTTTGAAGAGAAGGTCTGACTCTGACCCAGCTGTGAAAATAGTGCCTACGGAAGAATTTTATCACATCCCATCAGTCAACTGGCCACGGAGGCAGAGATAGAGTGTTGTATAATTTGAAATCCCCACTTCGGTTGTACTGGAGTTTTTGAAACTGTACACTGTATGCCAATCTAAAAAGAAATTTTCAAGAAAAGCAATTTTCGTTTGTCCACTTGTGTCCAGCGACTTCAACCATCGTGGTCAAGTCGATTTAATTGACGTAATAGTCGACTTTCTAAATGGCTATTACATTATCAGGATGACGCAACAAAATTCAGCTGAAAGTTGGTTGTCCTCATATATTACAAAGTGACAACGGCCGTGAGTTTACGGCTGCTATAATACAAGAATTAACTACCATGTGGCTAACATGAAAAATGGTTAATGGTCGGTCTAGACATTCAGCAAACGAAGGATCGGTTGAGCGATCAAATCAAAATGTCGAAGTTACGTGCTTGGTTCATTTACAATGACACAAAAAACTGGACTATCGGTTGTTACTTTGTTCAATTTCAGAAGAACTCCTCTTTTACCTTAGCATTAAACGATCAGTGTACAAAGCCTTATTTGGAACAGAGCCAAAAACAGAATTCCAATCTACTCATATTCCAACAGAATTGCTTGAAAAGCTTGTTAATGATCAGTTTGTTAAACAGCAACACAACGACAACACTTCGACTTCAGAGGATCTACCAGCTACTGGTTGTGCGCCATTTTTATATATACTGATTAATTGAGTTTTATGACATCGTTTGATCATCCCATTTGAGGCACGATTATAAGACGTTATTTGAATTTTCTCTATGCCCAAAAACGAACAAACTAGTTTATATAATTTAGAAACATAATTGGTTTTTTGATCTGTAATCAACTGCCTGGGTGCTCAGTGACGAGCTAAAATTTTGGCAACAAATGTTTCAATCACGGTTTCTGCTTTTTGATCTGACAAAAAACGATCTTGGAATGTTAAAAGATATTTATTCCCATTATTGGAAGTTACAAATACACCTGTGATATCCACTGATGTACGTTCAGAGTGATAGGAAAAGTTTGTTTAGGGGTCTGTTTTAGGTGAGGTGAAGTTTTTCTTTTACTACAAGATTCATATTATGAAACGTATTTGATTATATAATTTTTCATATTGGGTCAATAAAATCGGCTTTAAGAAACAATATGGTTTTTACCTGCCCCTGATGTCTAGCTAAACGTAAATAATGAAAGTCTCTACGCTTCATGTCTGCACCTATTGCCTACAGCTCGGATCCATAGCACAATACTGACTCACCACAGTCCGTCCTAAGCGTTTGTTTTGTGGTGTGCGACAGGTGATGGTCCCACCAGAGGCTGTTGAGGCACCCTATGATTTTTTAACTACTCTAGATTCTGATTTTAATTTCTTCGTTTCTTAGACTATCCTTATTGATGGTAACTCCCAGGTACTTGAATCTACCTACCTATTTTACTGTGACGTTCTCGGTAATGAAAACCTCAAATTTGACCCCCGTGTTAATGGCTGAATATTCAGCTTTTTTAACCTTACTTGTAGGCCCCATTTGCTGTATTTATCATAAAGTCTTCTTACCATGAACTCCAGATCGGACGAGTCCTGTGCCATGACTACCTGGTACTCCGCAAAGTTTAAACTAAATAGGTAATCCCCTTGCATCTCTTCTTCTATGTGGGGTCGCTTTGGTTCTCTCTGCATACTACCAAAACGGATTCAAGCATTTTTTGATATCTTTCATTAAAAGAAAAATGCGGCTCATTAAAACTTTTCAAAATGTCATCCTGTATATTTAAACAAAAAAAAATAGTAGACAATGTTATAAATACTTCAAGTACTTCAAAAAACCAATCTTTATATACATATTACAATTACAAAGAGAAAAACTCACTCAGGGAGTTCATTTGTTCGTAATATAGTTATCAATGCATCATTGACTTTGAAATTGTTTGCTAATTGCCTGTAAAGGTATTCCACTTTTCTTTCGAAAGTCAAAACTTTGTATATAGAGCCAGTAACTATTTTTTAACATAGTACTGCTTAAACGGAACCCATCGTTAATTCTTTTTTTATTCGTAATAGACTACTTGGTTGGTGTTGTTGATCATCACTTATTATAAAGATATACAAAAATGTTTGAAGAATTCTGAAAATTAATTATCAACAATTGCTGAAACACGTCGATTTTCTTTAGTAACCTATTATAATCAGTTGAGAAACTTTCACCCTCTCCCAACCCCCCCCCCCAAAGTCTTAAATGGCACTACCCCATTTTAAAGGGTATAAAATTTTCAATCTTTTGCTTCAAAGAAAATCTAAATGCCAACTTTCCCAATAGATGGATAGGGCGAATCGGGCCAATAATATGGCCTGCTCGATCACCAAATTTCACGCCCCTGTATTATTATGACCATTTAACAGTCCAATCAAACAAGTGTAACTCAATGTAGATTCAATGCACTTTAATAGTCTACGAGGTCTGTTCAAAAAGTATCGCGAATTTTGTGTTTTTTCAAAAATTATTTATTTATTCATGAATATCTATTTTGTCCTCTTCAAAGTAATCCCCATCAGATATTATACACTTGTGCCAACGTTTTTTTTAATCCTCGAAGCACTTCAAAAAATCATTTTTTGTGATCTTGTTCAGCTCCTCCTTCGAAGCCGTCTTTATATCCTCAATCGTAGCGTAGCGTCGTCCTTTCATGAGCCTCTTCAGCTCCGGGAACAAGAAAAAGTCACAGGGGGCCAGGTCTGGGGAATACGGTGGCTGCGGCATCATTAGTGTGTTGTTTTTGGCCAAAAATTCGCGCACAAGCAACGATGTGTGAGCAGGGGCGTTATCATGGTGCATAAGCCAATTTTTGTTCTTCCACAAATCCCGGCGTTTCTGGCGGATTGCTTCGCGCAAATTGCGCATAACTTGCAGGTAATATTCCTTATTGACCGTTCTACCCTGTGGCAAGAACTCATGATGCACCACGCCCCTGCAATCAAAGAAAACTGTAAGGAAAACCAAAAGCACGCTCTTCGTCGTTCACATCTTCACGACCCTCTGAGAACATTTTGTACCACCGATAAACGTTGCTTCGGTCCAAGGTAGCTTCACCATATGCCACAGTCAACATTCGGAATGCGTCCGCGCACTTAATTTTGTTTTTCACACAAAATTTGATACAGATTCTTTGATCCATTTTTTGGAATAGGCAAAAATCGAAGACGAGACAAAACACGTCCAAGCAAAACAGCTGTCAAAAATTAACTGAACATTCAAAATGTCCGAACTTGTCGGCATAAGTGAGGGACATGAGTACCAACATAACGCCACAAAAAAATCGAAAATAGAATATACGTAACCCGCGGAAATTCAAAATTCGGATGCTTTTTGAACAGACCTCGTAATTCAACGATTGCAATAAAACGTGGATTTCAACGCAAACTGATACGGACCTGCAACATGCAAAAATTACAAAATTAACAATTTAAAATGCAAAAATCAACACTACCAATGCTTATGAATCCAAAGCTATAACTAATAACGTGCTATCAAGTGTTTGCTTTTGTGTAGTCAAACGGTTCTTTTGTATTCAAGTCGCATGTTAGTCCTAACAATCTGCTGGTGGTAAAAGTGTGATCTGTCATTTTAAAGGGCAAAGAACAAGGATGTTCTTAAAAATGCTTGAACATAATTACGCATTGAATTTTTCTTTTTTATAGTCTTATGAAGAAAAAAGTTTAATTTTAGAGTCATAATCTTTTTAACTTTCTCCGGGTCTAATTTGTTTAATCACTTGTAGGAGTGGATGGAAATAATTAAAATTGATAGAGTAGCTATGAAAGATTATAAAATTATCATTATTTTCAAATTAAAAGTTTCCAATAGTGTGGTGAAATGGGGAAATACGTCCAATTAGATAAAATTATAAAAAATGATAATATCTCGAAAACCGTGACACTTTGTATAATGGTATATTAGGTTAGATAAGTTTCAAATCATGACTTCTACTACCACCTTTCGAATATACAGCGTTGAACCAAATACCCTGTATAATCGGTATGCTAGCTTTTGACAGTTCAAGACGGGTCGTGCACGAGGAGGGTCTGGAGCTGGCGGTAGAGGGTAGTGTGGATATGAGAATCTAAAAGAAATTTTGGATCAAGAGGGCGCCAGCTGCAGTAGAAAGTCGTTGACCTAATTTCGAAAGGGAGTTCCCACAGCTGATCTCCGTATCTCGGTCACTGGATGGGCAGCTTGTCCGGCCCAAACCATAGTTTCGAGCGTTACTCAAACGAACAGAATGGAGGTGGTACTGCACACTCTGAAGATACTTACGTTCCCAGTACGGGATTAAACTAATATGTTGTATGCATTTGAAGACCATCGATCTCTGGTCACAAAATAGCTGATTTCTGAAACAATCTAATTGTATGCTATTTCCAAAAGAAAAGTCAAAAGATAAATTCACAAAATCTATTAGCATACTCTTAAATCGAAGTTACAGAGTACAGCGGTCTTGAGTTACACTGCATAAGGAAAGGAATAATTGTTTCCACATAAATACATAAAAAATAGCAAGATAAACAAAGGTACATATAAAACAAATAAGTAATGAGTAAATTTGCCACAATAGATTATTATTTAATATGCACGAACCATCGGTCAGGCGCAACACAGGAAACGCCACCTTTATGAAGACAATAACAAGGTCTTGAAAGGACAAAACATTCGTGAATATTAAATATGCGATCGCTTGTGAAGAGAAGCACACAGAAATAAATATATGAGATATCAATACTTTTATTGCTGAGATCGTCACCTCTAGGTGTTTTTCGTTTAGCTTTGGATCTACTCAAATATTCAAATACATTCTTAAGAGCGGTGAAATTCGTAAAATTATTGACAACAATATTTACGTTAAAAGAATTTCTCATGTATAGACAAATAAACAAAGATGATCGATAAATTTCGATGGTTTAAACTGTACGTTAATAAACTGGTAAATAATTGATAACTTTTCAAACATTTAACGTTACGTTAACAACCTTATACATAAGAGGTTCCAACTTGGTAAATAAAATTATAAAGTTTTTCACTACTGTGTAAAGCGATTACAGCAAAATGAATCTTATGCTACTTTTAACCAAAGCAGTTGGTGAAATCGACGAAATACATTCACATGGACACGCAACCAAATTCGTGGCTGCAGGACGCTGTGTGCCAACATTAGCTTCTTCACAAGGAATAAAGACTTAATGGTAAAAATTGTTTATCGTGAAACTGGAACTATCCAAAAGATATCCAATTTAAGCGCACAAATTACAAACACTACACTATGCACTGGTTTACACAAAATTTGCTAGCTAGTACATTAGATTATTCAGTGACGATCGACATTTCACGTACATACTTTGACTGGAGGCAGATGTTGATTGTCTTCAGAATGCGATACAGTACAAACTCACAGAAGATAAGACAGAATTATACTTGCACAAAGAGCACGGTAACATCAATGGTTTCTTCGGAAGGTACGAAACGATAAAGAGAATCGAGACGGTAGAATTAACATGAGTTCGTTGTGCGAAGAGTTTGGTTGGTCCGTCGTTGCGACGAAAAGTTCATTTAACTACGAACACGTCTCAACCCTTTGAGATTATCCCGGAACTCGTAAAATTTTCTAAGTCCAAACTCGGCACATACGGAAGACGTGAGCGCGCGTGTCTTGCTTATTCGCGACCCTTGATTGCACTCCTCAAGCTATCTGATGCACTGACAATTCTTCAACCCTAAGAGGGGTTGGTCAAGCAGTTTGTTGGTCTGCCTGCGTTCGTGACACCAAAACCATCAAGGGAGACAACGAAAGTGTGAGGTGATTTGGTTGCAAATTCGAGCATTGCCCTGTTCAATTAATAGAGCAAATGTAAAAATAAATATTGCCTTGGTCTAGACAAGGTGATAGTTTTACGATCTAAATGAGCATAAAACTTCGAAAGAATAAAAAATAAAGGGACCAAATTTCCTTGAAATAGAATATTTGTTTTTGAAAAATACGAAATTAGAGGTAATTTTATTATATTCAATGCTCTTGTGCATTGCTTTTTACAATAAAAGAAAACATTTTATTAGAGAATTCTATAGCAGAAATAATGTATACAGGGTGATTCTGAAATAAAGGGTATCCTTTTAATAGGTGATAAGTGAGGTTAAAAGAAGACAAGAAATGAAGAAAAGAAGTGACTGCATGAAAGTTGAAAATTTTCACAATTTTCCGAAACATTAAATACTGAAGCCGCCTCTGGTTAGAAAAACGAAAGTATTCTTTGTATTCTCGCCTTGGGAGTAAAAAGCGAAAGTTAAGGAGATTTACGGTTGTTGTAAAACCATTGTAGTGCAAGAATGAAAATTTGCCAGACATGCCTATTTTCTTTGAACTAACGCAGGTGTAGTAGCACAACGAACAATAAATACCATCATAAGCTGCCCCCTGGACAATTTCAACTTTCCCTTCTTAAATCTGAAGTTGAGGAGATCAAAGAAATTGTGATATGTTCAACAGGCAGGGTTGTTGAAATGTATTAAGACAGTAAAAAGATAATAGCGTAGTTTATATCACGAGCAATTAGACTCCAGTCTCGCAAGCAACATTTTAATCCCTTATTATTATTTAGTCATTTGAATAGAAAACATTATGGAAGAAACTACTAATTATCGCTTCTGTATTTAACTCAATTCCATAAAATCAACTAATTTTTATTTATGTAGCGTAATGCTTATTGAAGTTTTTGGTTCTTCGGAATTTTACAGAAAAAAGTCACTAACAGTAAAATTTTAATATTTTTCCGTTTACAGATCAAAAAGTAAATGTTATAAACGTGTCCATAGGTTATTTATGGCATTGTAGAAACCAGAAAAACTATTATAAGCGTTTAAAGTGCGAGAAAGGTTTGGTGTGTTTACCATGCTTTCGGCGAAATAGCGGTTCCTTTTAACATAAGCTATCGCCTTCTTTTATCTCGAGCTAGTAGTAAATAGTAAGTCTGTCAACTAAGCAAGTACAGCAACTTTATTTTACCCCCCATCATGTTTACTTCTTAATCCAAAAAAGCGAGAATTATAAAAAGGTTTCTCGTCAAAACGTTTTCTTGGAGATTAAATATTTGGTACCTGCTTCTTTCAAAGGCGCTGGCTTCACCCTAACAACTAGGTACTTCCAATTTCTTTTTCTAAAAACATATTTCAATAGTAAAATGAAGGTCGCTGACCGCTACCTATTTAACGCGAAACTATAGCTTCTATTGTTAATGTCAGAAATGCGAATCTCATTCAAAAGCGCACGAAAAAGGGCCATAATTCATAATTCAATCTTCTTTCGTTCGTTTCACGACTAAATATTCCAGCTGTATTGCGAATTTCTGCGGCTGCTGCTAAAATGCGTTGTTGAAGGTCTTTCGCGTTTTCGACTTCCGTGCGATATACAACAGACGTCATGTGACCCCACAAGAAGTAGTCCAGAGGATTTATGTCAGGGCTACGAGCAGGCCAGCGTACGGGACCATTGCGACCAATCAACCGATGGGGAAATATTTCGTTCAAATAGCCCTGCACACGTACGCTAGTATGCGGAGGGGCTCCATCATGCATGTAATAAATATGCCTACGAGTTTCTAGAGGTGTATCATCCAACATATCTGGCAACCTGTTTTCTAGAAATTCCAGATACGTGTCTCCGTTTAACCGCTGTGGTAAAATAAATGATCCAAACAATGTGTCTCCTAAAATGCCACACCACACATTAATAGAAAACCGCCATTGAGATTTATTTTCCCTAATCAGGTGAGGATTAGCGTCATTCCAATAATGTACGTTATGAAAATTTAAGATACCGTCTCGCGTAAAACAACACTCATCTGTAAACAGTACTTTCTCTACAAATTCCTGTTGTTGCATTGTTTTTTGTTGAAATCACTCACAAAATGTCCGTCTCGTCTCAAAGAGGGTCAGTCAACCCCTATCGATTTTTATTTAAGTAAAAGTATGAGATCAGGACCGGCTTGGCTTAGCGATTAAATTTCAAAAATCTTTTTCTCAAAAACTATGCAATTTTTACCTACCTTTCTTTTATTGCAAATGTATGTACTATCACACCGCTATCCACCCTTAAGAGGATACCCTTTATTTCAGAATCACCCTGTATAAAAGAACGTTACTCGAGAGTCTTTTATTTTACAGGGAAATGATAAAATGTAATTTCTAAAGAATAACACATACGTACACAAGGAATGGTTAATAATAAAGAAAGATTTTATTTCAACAGCACTGGTCGGTAAACTTGAGGGATAACTTTAACAAATGTGTATGGCTACTTGACTTTGCAGATTTTCCTAACACATTAGAGAGAGATTTTACTATTTTCGAATTTTCATAACAAGAAGCAGTGGCGTGCTCTGCCGTAACCTCTTTCTTGAAAACACGATATTTACATCAAACAGTGATTCTTGATTAAAGAAGATATCCTTCAAATGCCAGAAGAAGATTTTATAGACCAAATTAAGGATTCTTCGTCCACTATTTAATCGCTGATATCTAGGAAACCATGCATTATCGGTCCATGGTTTATCTGAATTTTATCGTTTATTTTAAAGAGAGATATCAGCTGACAAGCATTATCGGTGTACTTCTAAATCACTCTGTATAATTGTAAAACATTTTTCTGTTACTGTAGACGGTAAAGAAGAAGACGCAGTTGTTTTTGAAAAAAAATTAAAGTTTTGGAAAAAATCTACAACTCAACTAGTGATGTGGCAGATTCTTTAAATAGCATGCTTGCTTTTCAACTGTTGCTACTACCCCGTATCACCTCCTTAACAGAAATAGTTACAGTTTTGGTATTCACTGGAAAAATAGTTGGAAGTATTTAGAATAAGCCAACGCACCGACATGTAAATTGTTACAAATAACAGTGGTCTTTATTTTGCAAAATACAACTAATTGTAAAAAAAATATAAAATCAAAAAATGTTTAATATAAAATGTGTGTTACTTTAAAGTGATACTGGGTTTACTTGTAGGACCATGGAGCAACCGTAATAAACTTAATATGGGGTCCTTGGTTTGCAATAAACGAGAAGCAACAAGAATGCTTGTAAGTTGTGTGACACTTTACCACGAATGAAATAAAAGCTATTATTGAAAAATGTAGTTAGAAAATAAATTTTAGTAATTTAAACTTCAATTTTAGACGAAGAAAATTGGAATAAAAATTCATAGGCTTATTATCGATATTCGAAACAAAAAGATAAGAAAGAAGGTAAGTACTATTGGAGATATGTATATTAAGTAATAAAAAATTGTTAATGATTTTACAGCTATTTTCTCAAAACATCCGTCATCTAAAAATAGTTTCTACTGGGTGCGGACTTTTTGTATTCAAGGCGCTTCTTTTATTATTGGTAACTGTTTTGTAATACAACATTTTTAATCGTTCTGTTGTTTACATTTAATATATTTTAGAAGTCAGCTACCACGGCAGCATATGGCCTTATTTTACTTCAGTTCAAATATAATCAAATTACACACTGCTGGCATGTCTGATTCATATTTGGTTTTAAAATCTCTTGCGTTAGATTCTTCGTTCTGAAGTAATTTTGTTTTGGGTAGGTTAATAGAGAATACACGTGTTCATGTAAATTGCGTTGTAACTATAATGTAGAATAACAAAACAAAAATCAGTGTGAATACATATCCCTGCTAGAACTACGTTAAGTATTGTGTGTAGTGGAATCACTCTTATGGATGTTTTATTTAATACCTTTTTCTGTATTACATGCCACATCTAATATCAAAAACATATTATTTTCTAAATTTTATTTTAAATAGCATACAATCTTGCACAGTGTTCAAATGAAACAAAGTCGTTCAAAAACAATTTTTCTGGAAACCTTGTGTTGTAGAAAGTAACAATTTTTACAAAAAACTGTGGGAAAGGGCAAATTATAAAACACAATACAGAACTAAATCAAATTCTTATTACTTGTTTATCATTCTAGAACTAGAACAAAATCAACAATTCAATTTTAGAAGATAGGCAATTACGGTTATCGTAAAACAACCAGCAAACGGGAAAAATATCTTGTTAAGAACAGGTGACTTCGAGGTACTATGAATTTTAGTTTAGATTCTCCAATCTCTAGAAGTCTGCTTCTGCTGATGAGTAATCTATATAATAAAAATTACTTTTTTTTTCATTTGATAGCTGCTTTTCTTTTGTAGAATATGACGCAAATAACACATCAAGTGATATATTTTGACTAAAACGTACCCACCAATACTTCTGTGCCTAACGTTTTCTTGACGAATGGGAAGGTTTATCCAAAACCAGGTTATGAAAATTATTGCTTTCTTGTAGAAGCTTTCTACGAAAATTTAATATTTTTATAGCAAACTTTGCTAGTAATAATAATATCTTAGACGACTGTGTTATTTGAGGCAAAAGTGTTCTCTGCATTTCTTGAGCAAATTGAGCTTGTACCTACTTCAGATGAAATCACTATCAGCACAAACAATGGGACAAATCCTATTGCCTAAAACAAAACTAGAAATAATATACACAATTTAAAATTACTACAATTAGGTTTTTGAAAAATGTGATTTCGAATAGATAAGATGTTGAATTTATTAATTTCTGTTTGAGATAAGAACTGGAGAAGAGACCATTTATTAGGAAGTCAGGAATTTACATGATTATTTTTGAGTTGATGTGTTTCGGAGATTACTTTCTACTTCTTTGAATTAAGGCTCTGAAATTAGAAACACAGAATCTCTAGATCGTGACGTGTTACGGTAATTGGCGCCAATGGCCTTTGGTACAAAGGGAAAGATTTTTCTTGATTGTGCTAGTATCAAATATACTGAGTTTGTAAATGCTTGAGCACAAACTTAATTTAAATTTATGAGATCTTCCTAAAATGGCCAATATCAAAACGAATAAATGAAACTAAAAAGCGAAACATATGCACCAACTGCTTAAGGCCTGGACACAAGAATTTCATTGCATGTCTCAAAATAATTGTAAAATGTGCAACAAACGACATAGTTTGCTCTTGCCTTTAGAAAACAACACGAATATTCACCGGAATACATTCATGTAAAAGAACGCGCTGAATAATCAAATAATCAAATATCACAATTCAAGTACAAACGCAATCTTTCAAAATACGAATAACGATCAACACGAAATCAAATGAATTCTTTCACACAAGACTCTTCAATAGTTGCTTATTTGTCACAAGCAAAATTAGGGCAGCGCTTTCTATTCTCGGCTTTAGTCCACATATTAAATATGCAAAAAGATTCTATTGAGCGCATTGGGATATTAAAATCTGAATTGCAATCATTCTTTATGAGTGATGAAATGCGCTCAAAATTGCAACTTACGCCAACAAAAATCAATGTATCTATCACAGGTATAAATGAAATGTAAAAGACTATTAAAAATCAAGTAAGATCTTTCGTGAAATCAAAACTTAATTAGCAAGAGAATTTCGTTTCTCCTAGTTGATAGAATTACTGACAATGTATCTCAAATTTCATTCGATCTGTTTCATTTAGTGATACCTAACGTAAATCTTGCAGATCTTAATTTTAATAAAGCAGACCCTATTGATATTTGATTGAGTATATTAAGCGATTATACGTCGGTCAAATGAAAAACAAACAATTTAGTTTCTCTAAAGATTGAGTAGGTTGGATTTGTTGTATTGCAATGGTATAACTATTGTAATAAAAGAGACAAACAAATTAAAACAGTACATTTGCACATTAACTAAACATGTCTACAAAAAAAAGGTTATTCAACGTACTTTTCTTATGACACGCACCGACATTGGCGGAAACTAGCTGTTGAGTGTCAGCTACCAACATCTAAATATTTAATGGAAGTATTTTACGTATTTGTGTATCTCAAATACTCAATAAAATTTTTGCTGGTAAAATTTCATCTTACAGTCTCCTTTCACGAGCAATCTGCAACCTACACAAGCAAGTAGAGCAATTTTTGAAAACCGAGGAAATCAATCTGCCTAAAACACTATGATATTACATAAGAATCAAACAAGGTAGGTTTGCCGTGAGGCTGCCTACTAAATAGTGACATAATAAACAAAATGGAAGATACCCAAGAAATTGCTATAAAACAATTTTGTAGTTTAGAAAATACATAAGTTAGACCGGAATCCAAATTTAAAAGTTCTTATGCCAAATTCATGAAGCAATTTCTTGAACTCGGACATATATCACTTATTAATGAAAATGATCTGAGCAATAACCTGGTTTATCCCATCACGTCGTGTTTAATGAAGATGGCAAAACTACCTAAGTTTGATGCGTATTTCATGCTAACTTGTCTACAAATCGGACCCCTTTCAGAGGATGAACTTCTGGACATACGAGGGTGGTCTGAAAAGTTTCCGACCCCAACGTGAAGATGGCAGCACTCGTAAATAAAAGCTACTGAATTTCGTTGTTCATCTGTTGACAGTTACTCACCAAAGTTTCAGCCATTTTGGACGCGCAGTTTTTATGTAACAGTCATTTGAGTGAGTTGATGTGAGTTTTTTTGTGAAAATGAACACAATCGAGTATCGAGCTGTCATTAAATATTTGTCTTTGAAAGGCAATACGCCTTCGCAAATAAA
>VTPC01006228.1:45456-72872 GCA_011009095.1 Ignelater luminosus | reverse complement strand
ATAATTTGAACAGCTTTTGTTGCAAAAGCCTTGAAACAGCAGAAATTTATGCCTAAGTAACACGCCATATTTTTTGTATTCAAACTCTACCCTCCCACAAAATGAACGCACTTTTCTGCGTATGCACTAACTTCCTTGACCTTACCTTACTGAATACTGCATTCAATTTTTTCTAAGTACAAATCAACGCTTTCAGTTATTTATAACGTACTTTTAAAAAGAATGATGTGTCTTTTGTCTAGGAACTTGTTTTGCTACCGTAATGAAAATCTTGATAGCACTACTTGCACTTGTTTTAACCTAGTGTCAGATATGAAGAATTTCATGTTTGGTGTTTGGTTCTACTTGAAGTTTTCTTCACCACAAAATGTGTTTTCTTTTAACGTGGTTTATATTGCTGGAATATCTGTTCTCAGACCAAGTGCATTTATTCAAGTCAGACTTATCTTAACCTTTCATCTTGTTTGTAGAACATACTATCACACTAGATTTTCTTAAAGACGTTACTTGCTAATTCTAATTCCACCGAGTCTTTAAATACCTATTTATTAAAGAAAACTGAAATACTCTAAAACAGTTTTAATTTATAACGATCTTAAGTCAACAAAAGAAAATATCCAAGAAAAATTCAAAACCCAGCGGTACTGGTTTGAAGTTGTTAACTTGAAATTAAACGTAATTTGGTCACTGAAAATACAAACACTTCAAGCATACAACTTTGAACTTAACTTTTAGTGAATTCTCAAACACCAACCTATTTAAACCTTGCTCTTTGTGAATTTCGGTTGTGCATATAAAGTTCTATAACAACAAACAAAGTGTAAACACAGTTTATTTGACAAAACTCATGCTACACATAAAATAGTGGTTACTTCACTGTTTATGACTTCAAGTTTCCTGTATCAAAGTGGGGCACTACCACGCACTGCAAGGATACACATTTATGTTTGATAAAAATCGTAAACTTCGTTGCACTAATAATATTTTTCTCTAGAATAACTATTTGAATATAAACTAAAAAGTACCTACTTGCTAAAATGAAAAATGTAAAAAAGAGGATATAGAGTTGAGACAAGCTTCCCAAAGTCAAAATTACAGATGGAAATTGATGTTTGAATATCCACCCTCTATAGCAAAAAAAACTACTGGATGATGGATTACGGTATATGGTATCAAATATCTTCAAAATAATAATTGTAACGTAGCTAACCAAAACTTTGTTACACGTGCACAGAAATTGATTTTTAAACTTTTTCTTAAGGTTGTTTTAATTGTTTCCAAGTCTCTAGGGAGAAAAGAAGAACTTTAGAAATTTTGGCTGCACAAGCAAAGCTCTTTAAATGTTAAAGTTGACGGTTAAATAATCTCAAAAGTTTACATTTTTTATTTGTTAAAAGCAGCAACATACTTTCTTATTCGTAACAAATGTTTCTGACGCTGCCTTCATCTCATACAAGTAGCATTATAAATAGCATCAGCATTTGTTTAAAATTATAACAAAAAGCAACAAACTTTTAATAACTCGACCCATGTATACTACAGCTAAATACTTTCTTAGTAAGTTGCTGATCTTCTTTTTAAAGAACTTCTTTATATTTTCCTTTTCGAAGAACTTAATTTTTCAAGCTTACACGGCGAAATTTAGAAGGAATTCTACAGGAAATTTAATTGCTCTTTTTTATTAACTGACGCAGGTAGACGGAGAATAATCCCGTTAAAGCTTTTATAAAAATATTTTAAAACATTGAATCTTGCTTTTTTTGTAGTATGGTATTTTTAAATTATAATTTCTTGAAAATACATATTTTATGTAGGTACCTACAGAGAAATTTTAGCGTGAAAAACAGAAATTTATCTACGTAATAATAACTGAATTTCATGTTTTAGAAACTTGAACTTTCCATATTCGAGTTATTAACTCAACCACGATCCGCTTTTGATAAAGTTTCTCTTTCTCACTAGTTGTTTTACGAATTTCCGTAATTTTACTCGACAGTTTTATTCTTATTTTATCCAAACTAATCTGTTTGTTACTGTTTCACGTAGCTTATAAAGCACGGAAATTATAAAAGTCTGTCTGAAAATTTAAACTGATGTATTTTTAAAGCTAAGGATCCTTTTTTATTATTTAATAATAACCCTAGCTTTACAGCTTTTTTCTTAGGTCATTTTTTTATGATTAATGTTCTTAACGTTACTTCTATGTAACTTGCATACAAGAAACTTCCAAATTGATTCCCACCTTCAAGAAAAAGCCTGTTTTTATTTTTATGGAATTTAAAAAAAAACATTTTTGCAGCTGTAATGATAATAACATAAGAGTAATACCTAATTACTTACATATTATATTCATGTCTTCGTTTTCAATATCAACCTGAATCTTAAGTACTATAAGTTGATATTTAATATTGTATAGAGCTACCACGAAGTATAAAATAACAAGTATAAAAGTCAGGTAGTGTATTTAAAAATTTATTTTGGCCACATCTACACACAACATTCGTGTTATTACTGTTATTGATCAGGTCGGTCTTAAGGTGTTTCTCTTTTAGTTATTATGCCGATGTGGTGTCTTCCCTAACATTGAGATTGATCAGACTGAACGACAGAAACGAAATAAAAACGAAAAACGCAACATACATAAAAGATACGTATGTTATTCCAGGATATTACATGAAAGAAAAAAGGAAGTAAGTGTCTTAGGAAACAGACAAAAAAAATAGATTGAAACTGAAATGTGCTCAAATATCATTGTTTGAGTAGTTAGATAATCCTGTATTGCTGATATTGTCCCGAAACCGCCTAGCACGAACTCGAAATGCAGAGATGAATTATTTATCAAACGATTAGCAAACGAAGACTTTGTACATATAAATGAGGGTAAAGGTGGTAATAGTTTAAGATCGCTTGGATATCACTGCAAACAGAACAAAGTTTTGCTGTTAAATACTCATGTTTAACTTGTTAGATTTAGAAATAGTTACCCACAGCTAATTACCATGAGACAATATTAAAACAGGAATTTTTCTTTAATCAAGCACTTCGGTTTTGTTGTGATTAGGTTTGCACTTTTGCATTTGAACACACTGTGCGGTTGATATATTAAAATAGAGAACATGAAAGAGTACTGAGAACAAAACCAACCTTTTTAATAAATTACAGGTTTTTGATTGGATCTGCCCATTTTGGCAAATGCTATCTTATTCATGAAGCGCCACTGGTTACGTTCCCAAAAGCTTATAACATAATACTAGGTAAGAAGGAGATGGAATAGCAGTAGATTAGGCATAGCTGTGATACGAAAGTATTGCCAAAAGCTCGGAATTCTCTTAAATGTCTCAAAACTGCTAATCCATAGCATCATTTTTAAACTTCTCGATATTACAGGAAATCCATTTTTCTCTGTTAGTTTTTTTCTATTAGTTTTCTGAGACAAGCAATTTGTTCAAGGGTTCTTCAAACTCTAAATTCTAGCAAACATATTGTTTATGCGCTGCAATTTAGAACCATTAGTACATTTTTGACAGTTTGTTTATGTTATTCCATTGTTATAGTTTTTGACCTTTTGTAGATGTTACATTTCTTTTTCCTAATCATGATTTTTTTATAATTTTGCGCTCTTTTTAGATGTAGAGAGTTTGACAAGTGTCTACTTGGCCTAAATATAATTTGTTTGGTTTTCCTTTTATTAAGTACTCCAGCAATAAATAAATGTATCCAACACACAGTATACTACTCAAACTTAAATTACAGAAGTATTTTGGGCTAGTTTTTGGAGATTATCGAGATAATCATCTAAAAACCAAAACTTAACAATACTATGTAGTCCATAGATTGTAAAGACATCTAAAAAGCAAACAAAGATGTGCTAAAATACTTGATAAAAAAAGCCACCGCACAATTTCCAACAAAGTTGGAACATTTAAATAAAATTTTTGAGAAATAAAACTATTTCAATAGATTACAAAACCTAGTGAAAAATACCAGTCACATTATCATATAAAATATGAAGCACAGAGTCTTTACCTAAGTGTCTAAAATTCTGGTTTGGATTCTAAAACTGTGAAACAAATACCTTTGAAGATTTTGGTAGGAAAAATTTAAAGTTAAAAAGCAACAATGAAAAAGATAGCAACCAAAAACCTGATATTTGTCTAATAGATATCTGAAAGTTTGAGCAATGTAGTTAAAGTAATCAAGATGAAACATTTTGAAATAATCAGAATAATACTTCCTCTTGGATTTTCTCAACAAATATTATTTGTGTTTAAACTTTAGCTTTTGAAGAAAACAGTCTGATCGATGCTACGGGAAATTCCACGAACTGATTTTTTATCCGATGGTTCGCCTTAAAATTTCTTATTTTACAAGATCTGCATTTTTATTCCTCTGACGTTTTCATGTCCAGGCACCTACAAGAGATTTCCTCTATTGTACAGCCATGCAAGAACCTAAATTTCCAGGCCAGGCCCGACTGAGAATAAACTTTACGCGGCCCGAAAAAAAATCGCTCGAAAAGCTCTAACGGCCCGACAGAACCAAGATGCTAAAAGGCTAAAGAGACCCGACACGCCCAAATAGTTTAAGAGGCCCGAGAGGCCCAACAGGCTCCAATAGAATGTCAACCTGAATTAAGCGCTCCTAAAAAAGTCCTTTTTTCAGTAGTCCAAGGCGAAATAAAATATCAGTGAAGTCAAGGACCGTATTCTTTACAAACTCCTATTTCAGAAAAATTAAAATCAAAAGTTCACGAATCTGTTATAAGCGCAGTGCACATCGCGCCGTCAAAATGACATCAAAAATCGAAGAAATGTAAGAGGAAGATTTCAAGAACTTTGTTAACGAAGTCATGCAATTTGGCAAAAAGACATTTGGCCACCCATTCGTACCAAAAACATATCTTATAAAATCAGAAGTGTCAAACCCCACAACGAAAGAAAACGATAACCTTAAATCCGAAATGTCAAACCCCCCAACGAACAAAAATAATAATTTCACTTCCGTTTTAGGTGGAACTTTGAAAAAGCGCACAAGGCGAGACTCAACAAGACAGCAAGGCAACGGAGATTGAAAATCAGTTCGACATACTCGCAGAAGTAGATATGGAAGAAACTAACTTACAGCCCAATATCCTTCCAAATGCCAAACAATATAAAATACCTCCTATAATCATCAAGGACAAAAACAAATGGACAGCCCTCTCCAGCGAGTTCACTCGCCTTAAAATCAACCTTTTAAAAGCCAAAAACCTTCCAAGCCGTCAGCGTGGAAAACTACAGAAGCATGATACACTTTCTCGACGACGACAGGGTATCCTTTTACACATTCCAACTCAAAGAAGACAAACCACTGCGAGTTGTACTGCGAGGCATCCCGGAGGAAATCGCCACCGACGATATTACCACAGACTTACGGACGCAAGGCTTCCCAATAAAAACAATAACCCGATTACGTATAGAAAAAGAAAAACGCCCAATCCCTCTGGTACTAGCACTCTTAGACAGAACTAGAAACTATAAAGACATTTGGAACGTCAAAATTGTCCTATCACTAACGATAAAAACAGAAGCGCTCAACAAGAAAAAAGACAGCATAACCCAGTTTCATCACTGCCAAGGATTCCGGCACACACAGCGAGGCTACCACTTTGAGCCGCGTTGAGTAAAATGATAACCATCACTCGACAGCATCCCCAAAACCCAAAAAACAGCCTGCGACATGCGCCAACTGCAAAAGGCAGTCACCCAGCCAGCTATCGTTGCTGCCCTTGCTTCCCCAATATTGCAGCCACACAACCTATGGCAAACACCACCGTCTCGCCACCAACCTCCCAGCTAGCCCAAAATCCTTCTCCATTCTCCATACCTAACTTCATGAACTCCGAGAACGCTGAATTAACACGCCCAAAAAGCTACGCCGCTGTAGTTAAAACCCCAGTAACACCCAACCAGCGATACAAACGGAAAACCCAACCCTTCTACACCAGCTACTGGGCAACGCTGCTTATACCAATTACCCAAACTTACTACAACAATTATTATCTCTTGTAATAGACGCTATAAATAAAAACGATCTCAACAGCTTTTCTACAACTACTGCCAGAACTTCACGACTCACTTAATTAAATATGACAACAAGACTAAGACAATAACGAACTTCGACAATTAAACCCAAACTATCACGAACAAAATCAACCAAAACATCCACTTCGGCAATTAAAAACTGAGAGCAGACACAAAATCATCCAAAAACGTTAACCACTACAGGACATAGAAAGTTAGAGCAAAAATATTACTAGGCACTTCTAAATCAAGCAAATAAAGAAAGAAGAAGAAGGCTCCAATAGCTCGACAGGCCCAACAAGCCAGATAAATTTCTAAAGTGAGGCTTTGAACCGGCCCGCGCAAAACCTCAATCACGAAACCTGTCTCGTCTACGGTGCAGTATAAAAATAATGCTTGTCCTGGACAGTACGAAAATTACACCTGCCCGAGCCACTACGAAAGATTTCGGCTCGGTGCAGTTCAAAAATCGTTCGCTTCGGATAAGTACAGAAATAACGGCCCGGAAAGCAAGACTGACCCGATAAGTTCGACACGCGACCCGACAAGCCCGAACAGTCCGAGAGGTTTGATTGATTAAATTTAAGCCCGAAAAGTCCGATATATTTTTAAACTAAGGCCCGCCGTGAGCCCAACCGGACTTTCGGACAGTGAACCCGACCCGTGCTGGCCTCTACTCTGTTGTGTCTCTATAGACCATTCTAATTATTACGGTGCTAGAATTAATTTTGTTGCTAATTATCCCTTTGAGTGCTGCTTAACTGTTTGAGACTACCCAAATTTTTCTCCATCACAATTTCAACGCAGCACAGACTTGAATATTTAACACTTGTTTGAAAGATATTAAGGTAAAATTGCGATTGAAAAGGAAATCTTATCTACAATTGGTGCTTGGGTACTTCCATGACTAAAGTAAAGATTATTCTCATAGCATCTAAGTAAGCTACGAGTTGATACTTTCTTAGTATTGGTAGATGTATGCCAGAAAACGAAGGTGGTATACGTTACGATTGTTAAAGTCACTTTGATGTAGAGTCAATTGATAATAATGTTTATCTTCAATTCCCAGGTGCTGCCAAACATATTTTGGCGTACTCGTATTATAGAAAATTATAACTATTGCTTGAGGTGTAAAAGTTAGTTTGGAGTCTAGGCAAACTCCAGGATGCTGTATGTTAAATCTTACGTAGCTAGCTTGTGAAAACTTTTAAAACAAGTAAAAGTAAAACCATTACTGCCTTGTTAGCATTAACTGCAAGGTTTAGCTAGTTACACGCCATTGCTTTAACGGTTTTTCATGTCCGCTATGTCTTTTGGACACTGCTAACAAATTTGCCTCCGACAAGTATGACCATGTCAATGCGTAGTTTTGCTTGTAAATTGGAAATTTTGAAAATTAATTAATTATTAAATTAAAAAAATAATTGTACTAAATCGTGAAAAAAGTTTGGATTTAGAGAATTTCTAATTTCTCTTTAATGAAACGTCATACGCGGCCCGTAGAATTTTCGTATACGTCTACGTAGAGCTTTGCATTTTTTTTTGTTTTCAATCTTCCTATGGAAAATTAATGCTTTTATTGACAATGCCGACTATATTGAAAATTTGAACAGAAATTATAGTAACCTAAAATGTTGCTCTTAGCTACGTTATTTATGAGCAATTGCATTTTAAGAATACAATTGAAAGATGCAGGTGACAGTTTAGAAAACTCTGGAGACTAAAATATCTAGTTGATGAGCTATCACACATTGGTAAAGAAATTTCCCGAAAACCTGCAAGAGAGAAGGGTTTGCAACTGTGGTGGTGTAATCAGTTTCTATTGGAAGTAGTCAGTTTTTGGAAATTGCTTTGTGAAACTGTCACGATTTTTCTAACAAGAGGTATGGAATGTTCACGTTCACGTACAAAGAGATGTGAGTAAAGATTCTAGGATTATTTGTATCACGCAAAGACCCACAGGTGTTAATCTTGGAAATCAATACTTTGTACAGTGGTAACTAAACAATCGGAATGAATATTATAAACGTGACATGCAGACATTCGGTAGCTTTTTACTGCATACAACTCTAATATGTAATTTGATCTTGACGAGTATAAACATCGGGCAGTTATTATATTATGCCAAACAGTTGAGATACTAGGTTTAAGAGGCATGCATGCATTTTTTTAAAAGCCTCCCTTCCGACCAATCTACCATCTTAAAAATTACAGCAAATTGTTGAGGCCTTTCCCTGACTGCCATATCTGCATCCCGCAAAGCTCTATAGACTTCATTAATCTTTTAGTAAATAATTAATGGAAAGAAAATACATATAGAAAAATTAGATCGTGTGTAGGATTCGAACCCACATCTTTGATAATCCATATGGATGCTCTTCCAATTAGGCGAGTGGGATTATCCCCAAGCAAAAGCTTAAGTCTTTACATGTAGTAACTCGTATGAAACGGTGTTGCGACTACAAACATGAAAACACCAAATTATTTACATGTAATGAGCTTGTACCGCAAGAATTCAAAGTACAACGTGGTACATGTTCTGTTAATTTACTTAACTTCTGTAAAATGTCTACAATTTTTCTTCAGTATTAATTTACTGAGATTAATTTAATATTAACTGTGGGTAAGTCAAGACTACATAAATTAATATTATTATACATACTCCGTAAATTTATTAGAAAATCTTCAATTCTACTTTCAAAAAGCTAACAAATACTTTTTGCAATATTTATATTTTGAATTTTGAAATATCAAAAGCAAGATTATAGTACAAGGTAATCAAGAAAATTAAATTTTTACGTCTAATCATGCAGAATCTTATAAACATGTTTGGCTTAAATTTTGGTTTGAAATGATTCTGGCTCCTGCTATACTCTGTGTATTGTCATATTATCTAAACTTTTTTTAATGTATACAAATATTAAACAAACTGAATATTAACTTTATCTACTTGCAAGCCAAATTAGTTTAAATATTTTCGTGTACAAAAATATTTTTTTAAAAGAAAGCATATTTAGTCAAAATCTTAACCTCATTTCACTCCGTTATCAGTTTAATGCTTCACTGATTCATATTACAAGAAAATACGACTAGAAAAAGAAAAAGCTCTGCGTATCTTAAAACGTTTTTAACTTTCTTTTACTTATTAGATTTTCCACAACTTTTATATATCCTAAACAACAAGCATCTTTTTTTAGATTTTTATTTAAATATTTTAGAATGTAAATAAGCCAAATAAAAAAATCGAGGAGGTAATTTAATATATTGAGAGTAAAAAAGCGAAAGAGCTTTTTAAATCTCTTTGATATTCCATTTAGGAAAATAATAAGAAACACACAAACACTAGCATCGATTTCTATAAAAGAATGGTAAAACGAAGGAAATGTAAGAAATGTGAACAACAAACTACAACAAAAGACGTCAAAAACAGGCATTTACAGTTTAATATTTTTCGTTTCGAGTCCGGAAAAGCTGTGCAAGGGTTTCTTTTCCCCTTTTTTATCCTAATTCTCTTAATTGGACAATTTTTCTACAGATTAGTCATAAAATTTAATTTGTCGTATAAATTAAATCGACAAATCGATTCTACCTTATTCTTTCCATCGCCGGAGCTAGCAAGCTATAAAAGCAAACAGAGATTGGTATATACAACGCAGTTGGAAATAATACAGAAATGGCAATAAATGACCAATGAAATTACTTTGGCGCATTTCCAAAACGACTCACAGAGAAGGAATATCTAATTCATGTTCCCTCAACGAAATAATTCTATTCCTACTCGTTTCTTTATCGCACATCGACCGTTCAAGATTTAGAAGACGGAAAAAATATTTTTCCCTCCGAATATTTACCCATAGGCAGAAGGGAAAGTTTAGATTTCCTACAGTAACAAGGCATAATAAAAGATTATTGGAAATATAAATAGAGATTTAATACAGAAGGAGAGAACAAAAATATAAAGAGGTCAACGAACAAGTTATGTACAATTTAAAGGGTTTCTGAAAAGCAACAAACTGACGGGGAAAAAATTGGAAGAAATATTTGGGTAATTTTAAAAGTACAAGGCGCCAGTATGGCTCCGAATGACGCAGCGAATTTGGTTGGCTTCAGCACTATTAATCTTTCAAAACTAAGTGACATTGCCTTAAATTAGCTATTGGAAATCCTCTTTAACTAGAAAATTGCACTCAATTAAAATGTATCATTAAGAAGAGTAATGAGGCTTTTCATTAACACGATTTCTTGAAGATTTTTGCAATTTTTCAAGTGTATACTGCCAAATAGCAATTTTTTGTGCGTAGTCCTGAGATTATTAAGCAAAGGGACATTTATTTAATTATAACGCACAATACACAATGACGAGAATAAGCATGAAATCGAGCACTCTGTGTGTACATTTAGTATCTATATTGTGCAAAGCTTGGTGGTAATCGATATCACTCGGTTTTGTTGTGAATTAAAAATTTATTACGAAAGTTTGAAACTAATCAAACATACATAACCAGACATATTACATAAATGTAATTGCCTAATATTCATATTTTTCGGCGGCAGAAAATTACATTAGACTTTACCATAAAACAGGAAGATGAAATGATTCCAAAGGCTTAAACACTATAGGTTAGGCAATCAGATTAGTAAAACAATATTTTATTGTATAAATTATGAATAAATAACCTTTTTATGTTTTTGTATGTTCAATAGAATTAGTCTCCAATTCTTACATTGCTATGTAATAATTATCATATTCCAACAGAGAAAGCGCTTGCTCCTTTTAGTCTCAATTTAAATCCAATACTTTTAAAATTATATTACACCTGCTTTATTGCCTAATTGTTAACCAATCAAATCTTTTTAATTAAGAGTTAATTGTTTCCATTTATCCAGAATCTCTTCTAACTTAACAAATAAAAATTCTAATTTTTATTATGATTTTCTGAGTTATTGCATTACACTTTTGTAATAAATAAATAAAATCGTTGGAGTTTAACTATAACCCTGTCGCGGTTCGACGGACGCGGGCATCCAATCAACCCGGGTAGGCTTTGGGCTATTATTGTCCAATTTCAAATGTTTGCTGATCTGCTTACCAAAAGCCTCGCGGTTAGTAGATTTCGATTGCCACTGTCATCCTCGTTAGCTAGTTACGACCATTCACGCTATACACCCGAAAACCACGCCCCATGCTGACGTGGTCTTCATATCATGGTCATCAAATTATTGCTGCCGCTATTGCTACCACCACAATCAGTAAAAATCGTAAAAAGGGGAAAGCCATTACGTAGAACTATCTAATCTACACACTAAGTAGGTTCCCAAAACAACCTCCGGACGCTGAAGAAGAAGAGCAGCAAACCTTTTATTTATACCACATTTTCAAAACCAGTTTTGCTTTGTTTTAAATATGAAGACTGCATTGCCAAAATTTGCATCCGTGTGCTATGTTTCAATCTTTCAATCTGAAGATGTAAGTCTATTTTTTGTTGCACGCAGAAGATCCAATAAATATATCAAAAGGTATCTGACATGGTGTGTCTAGATTATCAAAAATGTGTTAATACGGTAGCGGCTTTTTGGCGAGATTTGCTCAAATCTGACAATGGTCATCCGTCTTCTTTTTGCACACCTTAGATTTCTGAAACCATTCCATTTTTGCAGATTTTAGACGTTGACTAAAGCGTTTTTTTTTAATTTTGTTTTTTGAATTAATCGAATTGAATCTCTCCAATTTTGTCAGGGATCAAGAATGTGAAATCGAAGATTTTGATTGTATTAACACATGCCATACCCAAAATAAAATTTCTTAAACTCCTTAAAGATTTTAAAAAACTTTGGAATTCTAGAATAATTAAAGTTATTTCCCTAAAAGCATTCTAAACCTATGGTAACAAATAGTATAAACGAGTGAAAACTAAATTTGCGACAAATCTCTAATTCTGGACATTTTGACAGTTTTTAAAGTAAGCAAGTTCTGTTCATAACATAATCAGCATTGGAACAATTTTTTGAAAATCATTCAGTAAAATACGTGAATAGGATGACTAACTCTTAAGGAGTTGATAACAAGGGTTTGTCTAATTAATCGAGTTTTCATTACTTGTAGCTAAGATTTCATAGGCAATAACACTTAATAAAAGAACAGTGAAGTTGTATTTCACCATAGAAAAGTGAAACTACTTGGTACATTCTTAGCTGATTGGCCAAGAAAATATAAAGTCTCTAACTTAAAACTTAGATGATAAGAACGATTTGTTTTGCCAAATCACAAAGATCTTTCAAAAGTGAGTGTTAAAAGGTAAATATTAAAGATTTACTCAAACTTACTTCCTTTTCCTATGTCTTATGGTATCTGTACAGACAGTATCCAAATACAAAATTTAATCTATCGCACTCTTTTTAAGTAGGAACCTGTTTAAGAATTGCTATCTCAGATGCATAGCAAGATAAAATGTGCGGCATGAAGGTGGAAGGTTTTTCACTTATTTTGACAATAATAAACTACTTATTTTAAAGCTTGTTGTTGTGGTACACAATTATTTTGTGTAACTGCCTAAATGATCATCAAAGTATCCAAAAATTAATATTATTTAGAAATTTACATAAGCTCGTACTAGATGTAATGAAATTGGTATTCAGATAAGTGTGCAGAATAATTTAGTAAAGTGTCCGAGAGAGTAACCAAAATTTGAAAATCTGTTCTTTAAAAATTTTTAGATATTCCTTTTAAAATCAGTTCCATTCGTCAAGATTAGTTTGAAAGGATAGTCAAGAATTAAACAATACTTGTTAAAAATATTTAGATTTTCAGATTTACCTGTAGTTTATCTTATCATAATATAGGAGAGAATGTTAAACCTCAATCAATCTACCCCTGAATCCGGAATGAATCCGATACAGGTTAATTTTTGGATATGTCGTTATAAAGAATACGAGTATTTTTTGAGAGTTCTTTCACTTTCCGAACAGGAAAAACGTTCAAAATAGCGCTCAAAGCTTGATTATGAAAAAGACTTAGTTCATAATTGCACATCTAGCATTATCGTCCAAATTCAAGTGAATAAATAAATATGCTCTATGCTCTGTAGGCTGCCCTACCTTAACTAAACAGAGTAGATAGTTCACTGTTCATTGAACCAAACGATTTCCAGTCGAGTCGTACAGAATGGGACGTTTCATCGCCGCCGACTCAGCGCGGCCGACTCATCACGGTAGTTTTATCACCAAGACAGCTCATTAACGATCTATTCATTGCCAGTCGTTTCATTCCTTTGATTTTTGACAGTTACAAGACCGTTTAATTCGTGGAACTGTAGGTAACTATACCTTTGTATATTTTAATATACATATTTTGTTTGTAGGTTGTTACAGCTAACCTAAGGTTTTTTTTTGTAATCGTTTTGTGAGGTACATAAACAAAAAAGTACAGCAGAACTAAATATATAACTTTTTTTTTAAGGAATCTAATTTGACACCTGCCCAAGTTAACTTCAAAATTCATAGTGGATTGATGTTTAGACTCATTTTGTGTAAACGATTACAAAGCATTTTGTTCGATACACGCGCGGTGTCACTTTCGGCTTCCGCCTCGTACTTCAAATTTTAGCCTCACGCCTGAAATGAAAGGTGACAGCTCAATAGTATCGAAAGTAAATGTTAACGTCTAAATGAGACAATCTTAGTGCAAGTAAAACTAGGAAATGTGATTTTCAGCATAAGAGATGTTTACTATTAATTATAACATCAAATTTTGTCTTTTATTAGGTGATAACGTCAATTGAAAGGACTGTTGGTGAAACAGTCACAATGAATCGGTCACGCTGAGTCGGTGAGGATGAATTGTCCTAGATCACAGCCGAATCCAAAGAAGAAGGCAAACCGTTTGACATTGATATTGACATCACCTACATATCCGACTATACCTTACCGTTAACGATACTCAACCGACCAAGTTACACATACATACTATCACCCATATAAACAATCCTGTGTAAAGTAAAGTAAACCACGAGTAGCTACCAGTTTTCTGATGACTGCCGAATACTATAGAGATACAAATCTATAGACTTTAACACGAAACCTACTAAAATATGTGTCCAAAGAGCAAGCGGTGTAGGCTCAGATAATTCAGGGTGTGAGTGTACCCTTTACTACCAAGACGTAGAAGTTTAATTCTTTTGCAAAAGTGGTTATTAGGGTGTAACAGGTCTCCAGAAATGAATGCACTGACGTTATCTCTAAGGGGCAATCTGTTCAGCTTTCGCAATAGCTTCCAAAAATACAGTGTATCCGTTACTATCAAACTGTAAAAGTTAAATTTCTTGTAACAAAATTTATCAGGGTGAAACTTGTCCTCAAACGCAGACACCGACATGGCGCCTAAGGGACAGTCTGTTCCTCTTCCGCAATGTACTCAGAAAGTACAGTGTACCCTTTACTATCAATTGCTAAAAGTTAAATTTTTTGCAGCAGAAGTTATCAAAGTTAAACTCAGATAAATACAGAAAAGTTTCGGATTCGCGGACGTATTTACTTTCAAGGGTGAGTTTAACCCTGATAACCTCTATTGCAGGACATTTAACCTTTAGCGTGATAATAAAGGGCACACTATACTTTTTGAGTTTAGTGTGAAAGTGGAACAGACCGCTTCTTAGACCCAACGCTGCTGTACTTATCTTCGGGTAGTAGATTTTATTCCGATAACCTCTGCTGCAAAAACTTTAACTTTTACAGCTTGATAGTGAAGGGTACATTGTGTTTTCCGAGCATACTAGGAAAGTGAAGCAGACCATTCCTTACACATTATGCCGCCAGTTGTATTTATTTTCGGAGGTGATAATCTCTGTTCCAAGCTAATTTAACTTTTATACTTTGGTAGTGAAGGGAATACTGTAGTTTGTGAGCGTACTGGGACAGACGGTTGGTTAGACACACATTTTAGTAGGTATCAGGTTACAGTCTATAGTTTTGTACGTTTATGATATTTGGCAGTAGTTGGAGAATTGCATTTTCCTATTGCCTGAAACTGTTCAGGCATCGTCCAAGCTAGGTTTGAGAATTGCTAGTTTGGTGAACGTGCTAATACTTATTGTTAGTAAGTATGAATGTAGAATGTATCGTTATTCATCTTGCTTAGTTTGACTAAATACAACACGATTTAACCTGCATAGAAAGTTTTTATTCTTGCTAGTTACACATTAAACCAAAACAAACTCTAAAAATTGTTGCCACCTTCGAGAGAACCCTTAGAAAGGAAAGCCTTTATTTATCAGCAAAAATACTGAACATAAGTTAAGAAATTTAGCACGTGTACGAATGGATGTTTCGTCCAAGTGTTAGGAACGTTTCAGACGTAACCCAAATGAATTTTTGCGGAGATTCATAACTGTGGATGAGACGAATCCATCAGTACATACCGGAGACGAAAGAACAATCAAAGCAGTGGACCGGGAGCAACGAATCCTTTGCAAAGAAGGTAGAATCCTTACCATCAGCTGGAAAGGCTATGGCCACTGTTTTCTGGAATGCACAGGGAGTCATTTTTACAGATTATCTGCGAAAAGGGAAAACGATCACCGGGGAGTATTACGCAAACTTGTTGCAAGAATTGAACGACAAAATCAAGAAAGAACGACCACACTTAGCCAAGAAGAAACCACTCTTTCATCAGGACAATGCCCCATCCCACACATCAGCAATTGCAATGGCTAAAACACAAACAAAATTCAAATTTACAGCACCCTCTTTATTCATCCGATACGGCTCCCTACAACTTTCCTAATCTGGAAAACGGCTTGAAGGGAAAAAACATTCATGTGACGCTGACGTAATAGATGCTGTGATTGGTTATTTTGCAGGACTTGACAAATCGTTTTATAAAAATGGAATGCTTGCACTAAAACATTGTTGAGCAAAGTATACTGAGTTAAAAGAGGTTACGTTAAAACATAAAAAAAATTTAACTTGAGCATTTGTTTTTTTCCATTTCGTTTGCCTAATTATCAAACCACCCTTGTATTAAACACAAGCATTTGTACACAACACAACTTTACAGTAAAATCTAAATCTCTTAGTGTAGTTTTATGAACTCAGTATCTAAAAATTGAGCTCGATAGTTTCTTCAATGATTTACTTATCCGATTCATGATTTGCAGGTTGAATGTTAAAGGTATTCTAAGAAAACTTTGCAAAACAACTAAGGTTTGCGTTTTCCGGCATTTTAGGCTTTTAGGTTTCTGCAGTTTTGATTGCAGAATTTCTATGACGTCAGTTGGTTTTTTGTTCAATATTATTGCCACTTTTAATTTTGATAATGTAATTTTGATAGTTATCATATTTATTGATTGCATTTTTAACAACTTATTATTACAATTCCAAGAAATAAGACAAAGAGATCTTTATTTATACATTCGGTAAAAGAATAACTTCATTAGTCTTTGTTCTGGATTTCTTCTGTAAGAAAGTTCTGTTTGATACAAGTTTGAAGTTTTCATTAACATTGTTGCTTTATAAAATGCAGTTCTGAGTCTTTCTAAGTAGTTTTGGTAAAGCATTAGCTAGCCATTTTCCTAAAACACACCTTCAGATTCTTTCTGTTAACATCATCATTGAATTTGTTTTTGCCAAATATCCAAAGTAGTAAATTTTTTTTTAAGATTTTAATTTTTTGTCATCTATATCTAAAGTGATAGTCATCGACTTAGACAATTGTCTTCTTTCTGGTCTTCAGTACGTCACAGTTCAATTCGAACTTTGTAATGTTTTCCATTGACCTGATTGATATTATCTTCAGATCAATATTTATGTTGTACCCTTTCTTAAAAAATTAAATGACCAGGTCAGAACTACCGTTTCAATCGCATCTAAGCTACATTTAGAAATTTGTTTCTTTTAATCGTCTTCGCATTTATTTAATCCCTCTAGCAATCTATAAAATATTAAGACAAAATGTTTTAGAAACCGTCACAAATCCTATTTTTAAAGCGATTTCTTTCAGGAATTCAAAGTTTTTGTTCTGTGAATTATTTAAACATCGCTTGTGTAGAAGAATTTCCCACTTTTAGCTGACTCATTCAAATTCACAATGAATAAAAATTTCAACAAACTTACACGTTGTTCTTAAGTTTATTAATAAGAAACTAAAAAAGAAAGGAGATAAAAGCTTCATTTATTTACCTTAGGGTTTTATTTTAAATTGAAAGGTAAATTAGACTGTTTTTATTACAGGATTGATTTAAATGTTTGCAACATCGAACGATTGATTCCCAGAAAGAAACAGAAACAATAACAATCAAAGTGTAGGGCCTTTAAACTTTTCAGAATTTCTTGTAAACTTTTAAAGCGTCTATTTTATAAATATTTCTGGTAGGAAAGAACAAACGTGCTTTGGACGCCTTTGAACTCCTATCTCTTCCGAAAAGTTACAAGTTGTGTACTGACAATAAGATCAGTTCGTAAATTATTGATATAAACTGGCGGGTGCCATACTTTTTTGCCAAATGTTTATACACGGATGCTGTTAGTGTTACGAGTATAAAACAAATAAACATCAGTCAAGTTGTGATGCTTCTGGGTATTTTTAAACATCCTGCGTTCCTCACCTGTGGGTGGCACGAATGGTATGTTATACACGAACAAAAAAATTAAATGAAACTGCACGGTCCGGAAATGTACAGCGAAATGCCTCTTGATGTAGGTCACGTTTGTTACGAGCAACATCACTTTTTTATATCATCCGGAATTTTAAAGGAGCAGGGAAAAACTAGGTTCCAATTTTTATTTTTTTGATATATTATAGGCAGGTGACAAATTAAAATTTTTATGTGAAAATTAAAAGAGAAATCTTTAAAAGAAATCCAAACCAATCCCTATCCTCGTTATTTTTTATTCAAAAACGCCATATTCTCATTAAATAATGGAAAGATAATTTATTTGATTTATTATACTCAAACGTTGGTTAATCAATAAAATGGTCGAGAAAAAATTCATCATTCATAAGGGTGCACCCCAATGGGATTCAAAGCTTTGAACACACTAGAGAAGTGGTGTCGTGTTTTCTTACGATTTTTCTTTTAAAAGGCTTCCAATCAAAACCGCTGTAGTTATAGCATCGACGGTGCTACATCAATATTACGACCGTTAATCATGACAGCAGTAAATTATTGGGCTTTTAGTGTTTAGTTTTGTGTTTTTCTTTTTTTTTAACAAAAAAAACCTTTATTTCTTGTTTCCATTTAACGAACAGATCGATAATGAAAATTAATAGCTCAAAACAATGCTTTGTCTTAATCTCTTTTTTATTTATGTGATACAGGGTGTTCTATAACTCAATCCCTGGATATACTACAAATATATCTTGCGATTCAAAAAACAATAATCATATAAAAATAAAACCACCCGGTATGTCATATGTCATATTCTAAGATAGTTTACGTTACATACAAACACAGCATTACCCAACGGTATCTTCAGAAAAGTTTAAAGTTATTCTTATTTCCACAGCGGGTATATTTGCGTGAAAAATATGCAGAATGGAGAAACTAAGATAAAATAAAAAATTTTACACAAAATTCATAAAGAAAAATAAATCATAATGATCGGAAAGAAAACTAGCTCTAAAATTTTTTTTTGAAAAGCTTCCCAACCCCCTTCCCAGTAATCTGCTGGTCTAAACAAGATCTAACAAATTGCTCGGGCCTTTGCCTATCCACCATACTTCTGGTAGGCATATCTATTTCGGAAGATTTACATTATTTCAACAATTATACTGCAAATTTTAAATTTTGTAACAAATAAATAAATAATGGTTGCATAGTTGTATTTCAATTTTTAAATTTACGTTTAAACTTCAGATAATGATCCAAATTTAAAAGAGTGTGACTGTTGTTTCCTGTCTATTGACTTATATTATTCTAACGCTCTGGACGAGAGGAAAAAGAGAAATAGACGTCAATAGGAATTTGAACAAAATCGAAGAGTATTCAGATTTTGGATTAATTATAACCAACCAAGTCTATATAGAAGAGTTAAATAACGAACTTGACATTGAAATACGGATGAGATATTATTCAGAAGCAAACTGTCAGTTAGTAGTTCCGATGTCGCATTATTATCTTACGGAAAAACTATTCGTATGGAAATACATATATTTACCGATTCGAAGAAAAATTGTTCATCTTCAAGCCGTCTGTTTTATCAGGGAGTGTCATAAGGTTTCATATTAGATCCTCCGCCATTTGTCATGTAAATGGGCGTGCTTGTATGCATAGGATAAGTTTACTTTACACTATTGCTTTTGTTTTACTATTCAAAGTACAAAATGATGATCTAAGACAGTCAACAAAAACGTTATGAAACAGTCCGTTAACAGCCCTCTTTCTATTATTGGCGTTTCAAATCAACCAAAAACTAAAATAGTTTACCACATGTAAGCTGAGAAATCTCAATCCGTAGCATTCCTACGAGGAATAAAATGTAGAGAATGTAGTTTTCTGCTAAAATTGTCGTAGTGTTGGTTGTTTTAAATTTATCATGTCAGCAGTACAAATATATTCACGGTACGTATATGTAAAGTAACTAAATAATGGAGTTGGGGTTTCAAGAGCGACAAAACAATTTTGTCTCAAACTTAGCGTTAAAATACCATACCTATTTGCTTTTGTTGTGCTTATTGTTATTGTTGTTGTCAGTAAAACTAACGTGATCAATTTAAATATTATTTAAGCATATCCTTAGTATAAATAGAAATGGGCATTATCAAAAAGAATTTAAATTATTGGCTGTCTAAAAACATAAATTTTAAATAGTCCTCTCCTGACTATAAACAATGAATCTATCTAGAAATTATTTGTTAATTGCATTGTACTGAAAGCAGCTTTAATTATAAATAAAATGTTGGTAGTTTAAGACCAGGCAATTTTAAGCCCTGCATAATCAGATAAACAATTGATTCCAAGCTTCAGACAGCTGGAATATTAATAGTTGAATTATATTTATTTTAGCAACAATGTAACTCGATAGATGATACATTTCTGACAAGTTGTAGAAAGAAAAAAGAATCGACAAGTCAAGCGGTCTTCAATAGTTCGATTTCATTCTGTTTAAAAGATTTTTCAAAGTTATCATGAAGACTTAACGTTGTTAAATGACTAAAACTCGTCTACCTTTTAGTTATCTTAAAGTTTTTTTTATTGCAAATAAATTTAAAATCGTGTTAACCTTAAGAAATATTAACGTGTCAAGGGATAGAGAAGTTGTATACTTTGATAGCATGCTCAATGGATGAAAGAATCTCCAGTGGTAGATTTCCTTGATAAAGATGTATTACCTTCTTCGATTTATTAAGTTCAATAGTACCCTACACAAAAGATCCTATTGCATTTGTCTTCAGTAATTACGATTTCAATTACCTAATAGAAAGTTATCCTTTGTGTTTAGTAAGCCGAGAAATCAATGCTCCTTTCAGAATGTCTTAAAGTGCTACATCCCTGCAACTCTTAGATAGTAGATTCAGTAGTTCGTTCATAAGTTCTGCAGGACAGCAACTCGTTTAGGCAGCTTAAGAGAAAAAATTGATTTTTAAATTCAGTAAACTAAGATGCAGTGGCTTGTTGATAATGACTGCAATCAAATTTTGTAACTACTATGAACAAGTTGCTCTACTTATTAGTATGCAAACTAAATTAGAACTACATAGGCATGGACGTAATTTTTATACTTTTTTGTGTAGTTTAAGTAGTTATGGCATATTTTTAATTAAATCGATGAGTCTTCACTAATGAGAAGTTTATTCAAACACGGAAGAAAATCAAAATGGCACACAATTTCAAATTGAATCAATTAGTTTTGTGTAAGTAAGAGCGTCGTAAGAACAAAGCCTGGCACCGACGCTCTCTGCTTCAAGACTTACAGTTGCTTTGAAACTTCCAAACAGAAGTTTTGACGAGTAGTTAGAAAATATCTGCATTTTACCGATATAAAGTCTAAACTATTCAACAACTAAGAGAACAAGACAAAATCACACGAGTTCAATTTTACCAGCACATTCTGGTAAACGCAAACGTGTTGGGGCTCATTTTCACTTAGACGGCTAAGTGGACATCTAGAACTATAAATATTGGGCTCCACAAAATTCAGTGAAATTGTATAACGGCTCTTGCCAGGTGAACAGCTGAGGATAAAAATACAGAACAAGAAAAATTGCCCGATCTTACAACAACCTTAAATTGAACGTTCACTGAGCACTAGTTTTCAGAAGTCAGGACAATAGACTACAAAAATAAACTATGAATTTGGCGATGTATAAAATCATTGCAATATCAAAAAACATACAGATGAGTAAGCAGTACAATCATAGAATATTAACACAAAGATCTACCAATACCCATGCCATGGGTGTGGTAAAAGATAAAATCATGATACAAATCCAACTACTGTCTATTATTTTCAGAGATATACAGGGCAATTCATGAGTAATGAATGAAACTTTTCTGGATGCTTCTAAAACTAAGATGCTATAATAATTATAGACACACGCTCGCCATATGTGATACATCGTTTTAAAGGGTATAAAATTCTCAATCTGTTACATTAAAGAAAAATCAAATCGGTCCAGCCGTTAGTGAATTAGAGCCAGAAACGTATTTAATTCGATCAATACGTTTCTGTCTCTAGTTCACTAACTGCTGGGCTAAATCTAATTTTCTTAGGATTCTGGGAAACTTTCACCCTTCCCCCAACCACTCTAACCCCAGAATTTTGATTAAATTAAATACATATTTATCCCTAGTTCACGAACGGCTAGGCCAATTTTAATTTTCTTTGATGTAAAAGATTGAGAATCTTATACCCTTTAAAATATTTTATCACACATGGAATAGTGCCATTTAAAATTTTGGGGTGGGGGTGGTTGGGAAGGAGGGTGAAAGTTTTCCAACTGACTAAAGTAGGTTCTTAAATGTCCCCCTCCAAAACAAAAGCAACGCGTTTCAGCGATTTTTGATAATTGTACTAATTAAAGAGTTATTCAAGGTGGGAAGTTTTAAAATAATCACCCTGTATATGTCCAATAAATTATGGTCACAATACTGCCAACGACTGCTGCTAGAGAAATAAAAGCAGTTTGTTGGTTTTTCGAAGACTTACAAAATGAATTAGACAATAATAACAATACGAGAAAAGTGATAATAATGGGAGACATAAATGGCCGAGTCGGAGACCAGAATGAAGGATTTGAATGGTTTTGGAAAGGGAAGGAGAGAAAAAAAAAATTCAAACGGAGAAAAAATATTGAACTTTTGCAGAGAAAATGAAATTATCGTTATGAACCCGCACTCCAAGCATAAATAAATACATAAGATCACTAGGAAGGTCATTAGCAGAAACGAGAAATCGATAACAGACTACTTCTTAGCGAGCAAAAAATTAAGATTCAATATCAAAAATGTTAAAGTAAAACGAGGACCGGAGATCGGAAGCGACCACGTTTTGGTCGCCATGAAAGGAGATTATGGGACAAAAGCAATAACCAAAATCACCAAAAGAAAAGTAACTAAAGAAAAAGTAAGATGTTTTAAACTGGAGAAAATTCTAGAACAGGAATTAACAGATATTAGACAAAACACCTCAGTAGAAGAACTATGGAGCGACCTTAAGAAAGCACTCATGTTTGCAGTCAGGAAAGCAAGTGGTATGACTAAAATCTCAAATAGAAAGCAAAATAGCAGCACATACTGGTGGAATGAAGAAATTAAAAACGCAATTAAGAAGAAAAAACAAAAGTGAATAAAATATTTAGAGGCAAAAAGGCCACAAAACTATGAGGCTTACCAGACGGAAAGGAAAAAGGCTAAAAAACGGGTAAGAAAAGAAAAGAAGAAAACTAGATAGAATCTGGAGAAAAAATGAATACAGCATGTAATGAAAACCCAAAACTCTTCTTCGCAAGAAGAGAAAAGACTACCAAGCTAAAAAATATAAAGCACGATAATGGTGAAATCATAATAGAAGAAGAGAAGATTATTGGGAGGTGGAGACAATACTTCATGAACTTACTGGAAGGAAAGGAAGACCCCAGTAGAGCATAACCAGGAAGGGATAGAACATGAACAACAGACGCAAGAAGATGCATTCACACAGGGGGAAATGTTAAACGCGATAAACACCGGGAATAGACAATATAACCATAGAAACGATAAAGACAGACAAAAACAAAGTAATGAAGACGCTAGTGACACTGATGAATAGAGTACTAGCCCCAAGTGATTGGCAAACAGGAATTATAGAACCAATATACAAGATAGGGGATCCAAGGGAGTGCAAAAACTCTACAGGAATTACCCTACTCAGTACAACAGCAAAACTATACGCCAGAATAATAAAAAAAAAGTAAGAAAACCATAAAGCAAATCCTAGAAAACTCACAGTGTGCCTTCAGACTAAATAAAGGAGTAATAGATGCTATTTTTACAATACAGCAGATCAGCGAAAAAACATTGAAAGAAGATGAAGAGGTTCATTTATGTTTTGTAGACTTAGAAAAAGCCTTTGACAGGGTGGATAGAAAACTCATATGGAGAACGCTGAGCAAAAGAGGGATAGACGCAAAGGCAATAAGAGGAATACCGTGCCTACATATATGGAAAAACGAGGAACTTCGTTAGAACAAAGCATCAGAAATCAGAATGCTTGAAAACTACACAGGGAGTAAGACAGGGGTGCATCCTAAGCCTACTTCTATTTGCAATTGTCCTAGATAAAGGTATAAAGCAGGCAAGGAAACAAATGGTACAATATAAAGTTGGATACTGACCATAAACAAGGTAGAAATCTTGACGAAAAAGTACGCCAACGATATAGTACTCATTGCAAGGAATGAAAAGGAGATTAATAAAAACCTGGAAATATTAAACGAAAGCCTAGAAGCGATTCAAATGAAGGTAAGCCTGGAGAAAACGAAGACAATGATAATAACTAGCTCAAAGACAAAACACCGAAAAGATCTGAAGGGCAAAAGACTAGAACAAGTGCATAGTTTTAAATACCTGGGCACCGCATTAGAAGAAAACGGAAAACTGGATCAAGAAATCAAGACAAAAACCAAAAAAGCGGGCAGATTCTTTAACAGCGTAAAGAGCACATTTCTAAACAAGAAGGAGATGCATAAACAAACGAAGGCACATATATTCAAAAAAATAGTAACCCCAATCCTTACCCATGGCTCTGAAGCATGGACAATGACAAAGAACCAAACGAGAAAAATTTAAAGCGCAGAGATGAGATTTCTTAGAAAAATAGAGGGAAAAACGAAATTAAATGAAATAAAAAAACACTGTGTTCAGAGAAAAACTACAGACGGAACCAGTACAAAACATAATGGAGGAAAGACAATTAAGATGGTTAGGACATGTTATGAAAATGGAGAAAAATAGGTCAGGAAGAAGAGTGTATAAAGCTAGGAAGAAAAGAGGGAAAGACCACTTCACACAGCCTGACACTCGCAAGGGTAAAAAGGCTTTAGGATTAAGTAAGTAAGAAAAGAACAAAACATGGCTATAAAGTGGCATACACATGAATTTCGTGATGAATCTTGTCACTTCAAAATACACAGTTTGTTACAAAGTTCATAAATGGAGAGAAAGCTTCAAGAGAAAACCCAAGAAATAAATAATTGATAATGTAAATTGAATAAAAAGTTTTTAAAGAGAAAGAACCAAAGAGCAATCAGGTTTCAGAACTAACAAATCTATCATTGATAATAGATAGCGGACACACCTCCATGAATGTACATGAGAAAAGGTCTGTAATACATTGTTATAATTCAAGACGCAAATATAGAATGACAAACTCTTATTTAGTAAAATGACTTTCTGTTACATGTCGAAAACTCTGAGAAGTTGGTTTAATCATCATTGTAAAAGAATCAGACTACCTTACAATGCAAAACAACAACATGAAAAAATTACAACATTAGAATAAGAACGAATAGCAGACGTAACAAAATGCAGATATTTTGGAACAGTTATGACTAAGGAAGGAAACTGTTATAAAAGAATTCAGCACACAATTTAAAAAAAATAATTGTAACTAGAGTAGTGTATTCGTTGCTGCAGGACTAAAGAAATTAGTAAAAGATAGTAAGCAGGTATCCGCCGCCGGTTTGAAAGCATAAAACTTTAATTTAAAATTTTAAAAGATGGGCAGATGTTTGACCGCAGAAACAGATTTTCCACGAGAAACTTGAAGGAAATCCAAAACATAGGGTATTAGAAACGAGATCTTAAAGGATGAAATAAATAGAGCAGAAGAGATACAGCAAGGCTAGGTAATACGGTTTCCAAGCATTGGAAGGTTGAGCAAAACAAGATGTTCGAGGAAGACATTGAAATTTCTATCAAATACAAAAGAAGGAAAAGAGCCAAGTAAACAAGGTTTAAAAACATTTAAAAAATTAGCAGAGCTAGATGAGTAACAGGAAAAACCAGAAAAATGTCGGAGAAAGAGGCTTCCAAAGTAACCAAACATAAATTGAATTGAGATTCAATAAAAAAACACTTATAAATTTAGGATCACAGAATCGGTATGGGCGCCAGGAATCATGTCAAAATCGTCGCATTCCCTGATGTGGTCCTTTATCAGAAAACAGTTCATACAAATATACATATAGAACACCCTGATGGCAATGGACATGATGTACACTGAGCTCTCTTTAAATTTACCAGGAGAATCTACGATAACTTAAAACTTAATATTTTTTCTTAAACAATTCGAAACGGTTTGCTTAACTTAGCTTGCACTGCAAATCTACCCGGAGCAACCGACGGTCATCAAGACAAAAGAAAATTACTTAATCAGGTCGCCTTTCCCTGGTTCAAGCTTTTACTTTTAACACTAAAGTGATACTTAGTTAATGACAAAACTTTAAAAAATAATTATCCAAAAGTTTCCTATTGTTTGTTAGCAATGTGATATCAAGATGAAATAAAACTACAGAATATCATCTTATATAACAACATAAAAGAAGTATAATTTAAATTTTAATCATCATTATCCTGTACCAAATCGTCAAGGCGCACAAATATATTTACATCACCCAAAAGGTGGAAAAATGGTAAATAATAAAGTACACTAAGATATATCCACACTTGACTGTTTATTGATTAAGAAAATAATTCATTTCATAAAAGAACGGTAAGCTTTGACAAAACCAAATCGGTGTGTACTGGAAACCATAAACAGGAATATAAAAATTATAATTCTGTTACGTTGTCAACAATACATTTAGACCACTTAAGTAATGGCAACAACAAAAAGAACCCTCTTAATTAAAAGTTACAAATAGCAACAAATTACAAGATTTCACTATCTAACTTACGCGTAAAAAACAAAAGAATCAAAAGGCTTTCATTTAACTGAGAAGAACAGCGTTTAGTTTACTAAAATTATTGACCCTCTTTTCAGCTTTATCCATGGGTACCCGTCGTTGTGGAATTTATATGCAAAAATTACTTATTTAGTTAATTATAGTACACAAAGAAAGGTAACAAGTAAAACTATTCACAGTTGAGATCCAGTTTTGACGGAGGCCCCATCAGATTAGGACCCAAGGCAGTGAATTTTCTCTCAAATTTACTTGACTTATTTGAAAGACGGAGTGGTCGATGACCCTCTCGTGTTTTAATACACGATAACACAGGCAGAGATGTTTTACTTATTTACAAAGAATTGTTTAAGCACGAAACGCCGATACGTATATTCACATGCAGCTCCACGAAGCTAAAACAGACGTTCATTGTCATCAGTCAAAATCAAGACAGAACCGTCATTAGACAACAGCCCTCCGTCAACGAAGGTTCGATACACTCAAATATTAACGATATTTACTAGTTCCTTAAAACCAAGATAAAGATAACGCCGCATTCACAATCCCAAATTTAATTGGACGCACTTGAAGTAAACACTACTTCACCTATAAAATGATGACTTGGGATACTATAACGCCCATTCATTCGCAAACATCCTTGAAATATCTCCGATTAGACAATCGCAAGCAGCCCAAAAAACCACTTACGGCGGATTCTTTTAGCGACGTCACCTTCCTGCTCCCGAGGTGAACGTGAATTCGGCCTCTTTGATGCGCTTCCCGCACGCGTCAAGTAGGCTAAACTACAACTATAGTCTAAATCAAATAAGAATAAAGCGAAGAAAATGATAGGGACAGCTTGACCTTCATTCTCATTGGTTAATAAACGAGTCCGTTTTACACAACTTTAACATGCTGATTTTATTGAATACCGTGTTACCAGATGTACGAAAGTAAATTACTTATAGTTACATAAAAAAATGTTTTATGATATATAT